>JAXGGA010013632.1:0-17500 GCA_038373865.1 Uloborus plumipes
GCTTCCCAGTTTATGTTCATTGCTGATTTTATTTCTTCTTATAAAATGTCTTTTTAAATATTATATTGTAGGCAGAAAAAAATTTAGTAAAAAAGCTATGTACCCTCTGGGGTCTATCGTAACTTTTAAGGGAAGATTTTTCTTTCCTTAATAAAAAAAATTATTTTTTATATATATTTTTTAATTATTTTTCCTGTCCATTAAACACTGTTTGTAACCAGTATACAAAATATCTTTAGAAAAAAAAATGTCAGGCATTAATGGGTTTAGGCTCCTAATAAGAGGGTAGCTGACTCATCCGACATTTTGGTTCCAAAACGGTGGGCGTGGAACCACTGGTATCTGTACTCAAGTCGCATCATTGAAGAAAAGTGGAAGCTAAGCTTGAATAGTAGCTGCATATATGATATTTGATTATTTTTGTATATATGACAAAAACATTTCATAAACTCAGGCTTAAAACAAGTGCAATATGAAAATAGAGCCAATTTCATGGAACATTTCCCAATAAACTGTTTTTAAATTCGAGAAATGAGTTATCTTTTTAAATTTACCCAATACGGTGCTTTATCCAACTAATCATAAGTTATAATGCAGTAAGTAACCGCCCCTAAGCAAGGGCTAAGGCAGAAACATGCAATACACCTCCAACTCGACTATTTCGATCCATGGGCAGCTGTTTCGAGCTTATTTTGCTCTCCTCAGCATGGAATACGAAAGTAGTCGAGTTGGAGGCAAAAATCCTCTTATAAATAATATCTTTTTAGCTCTCTTTGCTTTATAAGAGGATTTTTGCCTCCAACTCGACTACTTTCGTATTCCATGCTGATGAGAGCAAAATAAGCTCGAAACAGCTGTCCATAGATCGAAAGAGTCGAGTTAGCGGTGTATTGCATAATCATAAGTTATTTTACTCTAGAGCAAACAGGTATAATATTTTCAAATACCTGTAACAGGGCTGGATCCAAGAATATCTTGGAACCAAAATGTCGGACAAGTCAGCCTGTCCTCTAAAGGAGCTCTACTTAGACTATAACGCACACTCACTTCCAGTACTTACGCTCATTTTTCTCTGAAGCTTCTTTAGCTTTCGGATCCTTCATGTTTGCAAAATGCTGGAGAGAATTACGGTGGAATCCAGAGATTGACAACCGTAAACGCTCCCGAAAAGACTCTTGCGGAACTTTGGACTCTCCTTTATAAGCAACGACAATTCATTCACGAAGAGCACCAGATATGCCACAAGCAAATACGATATCTGTTATATGACATTAAAAAGGATTCCGAATTTTTATGGATTTCTTATCGCTGTTGGTAGATTTTTTCCAAGTCGTATGAGACTTTCGTTCTATCTTGGCGCACGTGAACGAAGCGTGTATTTTGAACCTGTTATTTATAAAGGGTCACGTGCCACGAAATTCCTATTTGCGTTTGCATGCCAATTTTTTCGCCAGTCATACCACCTGTCGCTAATAGTTACCTGAAATAGAGTTATTTGAGAACGTTTCACACAGAATGTTTTAATAAATTATATTGCAGTATGTCACCCAGATACGTCAATAAGGAAAAAGAATTACAATGCCTGGTTAAAGCAAAAATCAAGCCCATCATTCCGAATTATTCCGGAGGCCGGGGGGGGGGGGAGTGTATACTCAATGAACCTTTTATCAGTCAAGCTAAATCTACGCACATTTATATGTAAAAAAATAGCTTTCCAAGGCCAAAGTAGGGGTAATTGATCCCCCTGATCATCTTAAATGATGAGCCTTGCAACGTTTGTGAATACACTATCTCAGGGCTTCCCAAACTGTGGTCCGCGGACCCCTTAGGGGTCCGCTAAGCTTTAGTCGGGGGTCCGCGGTGAATCACGACAAAAAAGGGTTTTAAAGCTTTGAAATTACTTTTTTGCTTTTGAAAACCAGAGTTTTCCTTTTCGAAGTATGCGGTTGCCCTTTATGCCATACTCAATATTTTGAGACAGGTTGCTGCAAGATCATGCGGTCAAACCGTTTTCTGCTCAGACAAAATTGTACTGTCTGTCATCATGTTTATATGAATACTAGCTTTATACCCGGCGTTGCCCGGGTGCATATTAATATAAAACTTTAGCTTCTCAAAAAATTCTAATAAAAATTTAACGCAAAACTTGTTCATAAACAACGTTCTTAGTTTCACCTTCAGGCGCAAGAATAAATAAATTTAGTCTTGATGTAGTAGTTATCTCTTGTTCTTTTAGACGAAACTGACGCTGACACACTGTCTCCGATAGTCTTGATGTAGTAGTTCTCTCTTGTTGTTCTTTTAGACGAAACAGACGCTGACTCACTGTCTCCGATTGTCTTGATCTAGTTGCTCTATCTCTTAGATCTCTTAGACGATACTCACGCTGCTCATTGCTTTCTGATGCTCTAGCCGTCATATCTCTAATGTGCACTGTCGCTAGTCTTCGATCTCTCTCCTCAGGACTCTCATTTTCACGTTTTTCAGCCGTTTTTTTTTTTTTTGCCCTAGGATGAACTTGTCTTATTGCTTTCCGTTTCTTCGGAGGCATTTTTGCAGAGTGGTAGCTAAATATACTTACAATTCAAAAATTTATGTTTTTCTTAATCGTTGTTTCCGAGCCTCGAGGTAGAAAGGTTGATAAATCAGCAATAAATTACTTTCTCGCTTTAAAGGTTTATCTCTATCAGTTGAAAAAAAAAAAAAAAAAAAAGCAGTTTAATTGTTTTTGACTTATTTCATGCTAAAATGAAAGAGGTGAGCCTTTGAAATGAAAATTCATTGTTTTAATTTTAATCTTTGTTGGAAAATGCTAATATTTAAATAACATAAATTTTATCAATTTGTAACCTAAAGGCTCATGTCGATTAAAAAAATAGGCCTAATAATAGGCTAGATTCCTATAAAAGGGTCATTTTTTGACAAAAACTTGAATTTGAGCTTTTTAGATTTTTTAAAATTTCAAGACCCCGCCTATGAGAATTCTAGGGCATCAAGGAACCTCTGTGTCTAGTTTGATGAAAATCTGACGCAAACTGTGGATTTGTATAGAGAACAAGTATACATACACTCATTTTTATAGATATAGATTTGATAGACATGTTATAATGAATATTTGATTGACATAACTTCAGGCTAAGCCTTGGAAACTACCTTCCAAGATACTTTTAAGACCTCAATTTCAAGAACTTTACAGGAGACGATCCCCGAAACTTCACTCCCACATGAATTCACCGTTGATCGTATGGATTAGTGCTCTTACAACTAGAATTTCGAAAAATTTCTGGGGAACAGTTACTGACCTCCACTTTCCTTAATATCATCAGGGTTAGTCTATGTTTGAAATTGTACATTTTAATTTTTAAAAATATCCGGGGATCTTTCCTTGCACCCTTTCGTTACCCAAATGGCAGATTCCTACGTTTATAACGCTTCCATTTCTAAAAAATTTGTGGAGCGCACGAATATCCCTCTTTCCTAACATAACCAAACTCTAAAAGTGCGTTTGAAAAGCTGTAATTTAGCAAATTGCAAGAAATTATTGATTGAAACTTCAATTAAAAAAAAATCCGGCAGATTATCCCCATACCTCATTTAATCTAATTGTTAACAAAAAGATCTTTCAAAAGAGAATTTTTAAAGCAAGGATTTTGAAAAATCGCCTGATGTGCTATCTTGGACCTATTGCTCCTCCTAATATATCTAAAAAAAGGCCTACTGGCTCGTTTTTAAGGCTTAAAATTTTAAAATTTACTGGCGGTGGGTGCCCCTAAAACTGCTCTAACATCGCCACAAATCGAAAAAATTGGTACAGTATGCAAAAATTTATGCGCTTAAACTAGGTTCATGTTAGAAATGTAAAAGTGCAGTTTAACTTACGGTGTTTGTTACGAAATATATATTAGTAAATATGAACTTCTTTTTACTGACAGAAGATAAATTTGAATATTTATGACTGTAAAATTGAGATTACGAGCAAAATGCGCCATAATTTGTTTTTCTCCCGCTAAAGTAACCGTCAAGAAATCTAGCCCAGGTCTGGTTTAAGTTAAATTTTCAACTTCATTTACTTTGAAGGGAGGGGGGGGGCAAACAATGTTCACATTTGGTTGAGAAAAAATGAATCTCCCACTGGAGGAAAATCCTACATATGTTACTAGTTGATTTATTTAAAGTTCAATTCACTACGAAAAAAATTATCTTTGCACTTTCTCTAACGTCAGGGGTCCGCTCCGAACTTTGATTCATGAAAGGGGTCCGCTGCTTAAAAAGTTTGGGAAGCCCTGCACTAACTGCTTGGCCCGACGTTGCACGGGCTGAGACTGAAAAATTACGAATATATTGGTACCTAGTTCGACTTTCAGTTCATTGGCGTTCCAGAGGAAAGAAACAATACATAGATAAATAGATGCTCAATTTTTAATGTAAACCTTTTCAACTAATTTATATTTAAAAAATTTACTAGTTGCTCGCGATAAAACTACTACGTTTGTGACCCGCTAATGAGTTTTATGTTTGATTCAGTTAAAACTTTATTCAGAATTCTTATTATCATTATTATTACTGTTTCATACCAACCCCGTTTTATAGCAATTTTATTTCATATTTAATCATTTTGGATAGACCACTTTAAATTTGAGTAAAAAGTTGACAATTTATCCCAATTTCTACAGAATCCCTTTATCAAACCTCATGCAAATTAAAACTAATATGAAGCCTAAAAAATTACAAATCTAACGGTACTTTTGGTTCGACTTTCAGTTCATTGGCGTTCAGGAGAAAGAAGCAGGACATAGAAAGATACTCAGTTTTTAATATTAGTAGATTGATCAATAATTACTCAGCCGGGATTTAGCCGTAATCTACTTGGTCCCTTAATTACAATGCCTTGAAATGAATCTACAGTCAACTTTCCCTTACACTGCCACAACCAAATGTGGTATATGCAGACGATCTCAAACTGAGATATTGCTGCTATTTAAAGTTTTGCGCCTTCGTGTATTTGATTCAGGAGGTTATTTACAAATTTTTTTTACAAATATTTTCCGTTCTCAAATGACCATAAATATGGTATATATGGGCGATTCTCTGTAAACTCGTCATTTTTCACATGAAATCTGTCCGGGCACGGTTTTTTGAAATGTTCGTATAATTATAATACTATTGCTCAGAAAATGAATCTATTACTTTGGTTTGAAAGAGGGCCAATTGAAGCTTGTGTTTTTCTAATAAATCATGATAGGGGGTAAGTCCCCCGCCTAGTATAACTAGGCAGGGGACTGTGCCAGGTGACTGTGTTTTTGCTCTTTGTAGCGTAATATCTGCGAAACTATTGAAACATAGTTACGAGACTACCTATAAATTTAGGCACAAATCGTGGACGTAATAACTAATATGTTTTATAATTAAATTAATTGACATTAATAAAATCACTTCCCAGAGGACTGTTTTCGCAACGATCACGATGCATACTTTCATCACAAATGTGGCTCTCAAACTAAGCAAAGTAGCGTTTCAACACCGTTCTCGGCGATTTCGGCAAATTCACACTGATTACTTTAAACTTCATGCCAAAAAGAATTTGCAAAAGTTATAGATTTTTCGTATTACAGCTTTGAATTTGTTGCAGGGGACTGTTTGAAAAAACTCCGGACAGAATTGACATGACAATTTTAAGTTTTAGAAATACGTAATTATACCTTATTTCATAAGAAAAATATAGCTTCATTATTCTATTTTTAGATATTAATTGCCAAATTTATGTAGTGTTAATAGGTTTTTTGAAATACTATCTTTAACAGTTAAACTATGGGATTGGGACAGCCAGGGGACTGTGTTTTTGGCGCTTAGATAATTTCTAGAAAAAAAAAATTTTGTTATCACTCCAAATACAATTGGGCTACAAAGTATTAATGCTTTACTTGTATTTAGAGCGATAATTACTTTATTACACTTTATTATTTTTAAAATACTCAGTCCGGACAGCCAATTACCAGTTTACAGAGAATCGCCCATATGTAAAATACACCACAAAGAATCACCTGATGATAATAACTCAATTTTGTTTTAAAGTGCAGATACGACTTTTGTGCTTGGCATGTACATCTCTTGGTTGCATGACGATTTTCAAAAGTCTCAACCAGACTTACTCTGTCAGAAAATTCAAAACGTCATAGATTAGTCCCGGCCAAAGTTCTCGGGTTTTCCGATTTTCCACCAAATTCCGACGGAAAACAAGTGGTTTTGAGGAAAAGATCCTTAATAGCTAATAGTTTTATGAATATTGATTTCTCATTGCTGTGAAAATATTTCTAGCTATCAATGTGAATATTCAACTTCAATACATTTCTTTAAACTGAATGAAATTCCTGAGAAATTTCAAAGCTCCCTTGCCAAAAAAAAAACTCGACTTTTTCTCTTTTTTTAGGCTTGCAAAACTGTAGTAGGTCATGTACGGCCCGTTCTCATACTTCCTATATAGTTTCCGCTTTTTGTTCGTCACTCCCCTGTATCAAAGCTCTAATGTACTTATTTTTAAACTTCTTATTAGTCCAGGATCTGACAGCCCTTCTGTAGCAATGTTTGAGTAGGGGGAATTTTTTTTCAAAAATGTTTAGTAGGTGGTGCCCCAGGAAGTATTTTGAACTCGGGTGGACATCCGCCACATGGTACATTTTTTTGCTATGACGTCATCAAAGATGGCGGCCGATCGCTCTCACAAATGCCTCACTTCTGCCCCAGGAAATTTAAAAATTGAGAATTTCTTTTTAAAAATGTTTAGTACACTGCGATGTAAAAGTTTAGACAAATGGCAAATATGTGAATAAAAAGAAAACTATTCAACGAAATGCTTTCAAATTTCTACTGCAGGTACACAATATGGTCCCAAATACGTGTCTGTAGTTCTTAAAATTAGAACTGGAATCAAATTTTGGATATTACAAAAGACATTTTTTTACATTGTTGCAAAAGTTTAGACATAAGTCAGATTTTATGCAAATATCCCTTGAAATGTGATTGGTGGAGGAAATGCAGGACTTTATTATTCATTTATAAAGTGCAGATATTGCTGAATAAATAATCAAAATCTCAAAAGCTCTGTAGTTCTCGTGTAAAGAAGATGAGAAAGTTTGAAAGCCGAAATTTGAAAATGAACCTACTTTATTATTTTTTTGTGTTTTAAATCGGCTCTAGTTTGGCAGTACGTTGTTTTTTACTTTGTGGAGAGCAAATTCAGACATGCGTATCGATCAAAAGTCCAAGAAAAATTATATTTCTTAAGGATGAAGGAATTGAAAAAACGGCTCAGACTGACGATTCGCCCCTTAATCCTACAAAACTTCAACTTGGGTCAAAAACCGCACGTGACAGCATTAGTAGATAAACAACTGAATCGGAATGCATAAAAAAAAAACAAAGAATTGTGCTTGAGCCTGTTCGGACAGAGTGTCCCAAATAAGCCTGATTTTATTGGTAAAAGCAGCACAGCATATGATCATTGGATATTTCTCAAGTCCCACGAAAAGAATTATAATCCATCTAGGTATCCCAATTTTAATAATTTTTATCAAAGAAAGTACTATTCATTTTTTAGTCACGATGATGCATATGCTGCTTTTCACATTAAAATCTGGCTTATTTGGGACACTCTGTCCGATAAGGATCAGACACAATTCTTTGGTTTTTTTTCTGCATTCCGATTCAATTGTTCATCTACTTATGCTGTCACGTGCGGTTTTTGACCCAAGTTGAAGTTTTGTAGGATTAAGGGGCGAATCGTCAGTCTGAGCCGTTTTTTCAATTCCTTCATCCTTAAGAAGTATAATTTTTCTTGGACTTTTTGATCGATACGCATGTGTGAATTTGCTCTCCACAAAGTAAAAAACAATGTACTACCATACTAGAGCCGATATAAAAGAAAAAAAATAATAAAGTAGGTTTATTTTCAAATTTCGGCTTCCAAATTTTCTCATCTTCTTTACACGAGTACTAAAGAGCTTTTGAGATTTTGATTATTTGTTCAGCAATCTCTGCACTTTATAAATAAATAATACAGTCCCGCATTTCCTCCACCAATCACATTTCAAGGGTAATTTGCATAAAATCTGACTATTGTCTAAACTTTTGCAACAATGTAAAAAAATGTCTTTTGTAATATCCAAATCTGATTCCAGTTATTGTTTTAAGAACTCCAGACATGTATTTGGGACCATCTTGTGTACATGCAGTAGAAATTAGAAAACATTTCGTTGAATAGTTTTCTTTTTATTCACATATTTGCATTTTGTCTAAACTAATGCATCGCAGTGTATGTGTCCTAAAAAGGATATTCGACTCGGGTGGACACCCGCCTCCTGGTACATTTTCCGGTTATGACGTCATCAAAGATGGCCGCCGCTCGATCCTATAAATGCTCATATCTATGTTAATACTTGACCGATTTGCATGAAAATTGCCATTTTTTTACTAATTTGTCATATACTTATTTGTCTTTAAGCTGCACTGTTAGAAATTTTCTCGAGAAATAAAATTGAAAATCAATTTATTTATTTATTTATTTGTTTTCATTTTCAACTACCATAACTTAACCATAAAAAATGGTATTAACCCTTTTATTTGTGCGAGAAACTGCTAATTTTCCTCTGCTTGCATGCCAAAAGATACAGCTGTATTACAAACCAGTAAAACGTCCTGCTGTCCAAGCGATAGCAAGGAAAATTTGAATTTAGTTAAGACAGATGTGAATACAAAGAAATACGAAAATTCAGACATGTTGCAGCAGTTTAGGAGAATTACTTTATTTTTTTTACTTAATACCGATGTTGTTGTTGATTATGATTTTTCTACTCTGAAAAAATATTCGAAGAACTGTTTTTACCATCCTGTGCACTCAGCTTTGAAGAAAATGTACAGTAACAACAATTTTTATTTTTGCTAGGGATTCTATATACCAGGGGTCTCCAACCTTTTTTACTCGGGGGCCAAATTGAACATTTTTGGAAGTGAGGCGGACCAATGGTCTAAAAATAATTCAGTTCAGATTTTTTTATTTTTTTGTAACATTATGGAAACTTGTAAAATTTAGAGAGCAGTTCAGAAAACTGAAATAAAAGTCATTTTTTCCCACAAAATGTATTTTGCTCTCCAAAAGGAATTAAAAAAAAAAAAAGCCAAACGAGACTAAAAACTAAATCCTTGCAATGTACTACAATTTAATTAAATGAATTTTATGTATTAATGATGATAAGAAACTTAACAATAAATGAGGACAGAGCAAGTGCAACGCTTAGGACAATTTTTAATGAGAAGATTGCATTTGTTTGCATCTTAAAATTTCAGTCCATTTAGGGTCAAATTTTGTAGTTCCGATCATTAAAGTTGGTTTTAAATGTTCATTTGATAAAGAGGATTCTGTACTTAGATTTAACATACTTCATTTTTGTCTGCGCACACTTGTAGGTAGACCCAAAAAGAGAAAACATAACTCGAGGGTGATTTTTTATGTTCTTAAAGTCTTTTTCCGGGAGAGAACTGTAAAATGAAAGTAGATTACCTTCTTTTTGTCATTCCTGGAAAGAAGTCTTGAGTAAGTCGCTGGTAGTAAGTGACTTCAAGATGGACTTCTGCAGGCACTTTGTCTATATCGCAGTTAAAAGGGTTTTTAAAAAATCTGGATATCATCTGATGCACGGTCAAAGTCTTCAAAACGGCTCTTAGGCTAGACATGATATCCAAAACGTATTCCTTGGGAAAGGAAGCAGTACTTAATGCACCTAAGTTTTTACACTTTTCAAAGTGATCAAAGTTCATCGATCCTAAATGCTTCTAGAAAAGCATGAGTTTTTGTCTGAAAGCTTTGACCTGCCAGTATAAGTCACAAATTGAGGAGTTTTTCCCTTGCAGCTTTAAATTCAAAAAATTAATATGTGTGGTGAGATCAACATGAAAAGCCAATTTCCAGACAAATACACTGTCAGAAAGTTCAGGTACAGGATGCCAAGTTATAAAAATATTAATCGCTTCTCGAAGTTCAAAAAATCGCTGCAATACTTTGCCTCTACTTAACCAGCGAACTTCACAACGGTAAGGAACATCTGGATAAACACTGCAAAAAGTTTTGCATTAAAGTTTGAATAGATTTTTATTTATTATTTGACGTATTCACTATGAGATCGTCACTGTTCTGATTAATTTAATAAGAAAAAAATATTTAAAAAGAGGGGGAAGGGGGGGGGGAATTGAAAAAACAGATTTTTTTCCGCGGGCCAGAAAAAAAATCTGCTCGCGGGCCGGATCCGGCCCGCGGGCCGTAGGTTGGAGAGCCCTGCTATATACCATATAAATTAGCATGCGACTATTTACACAGCTCAAATGAATTTCAATCGTGTCCACAAATAGCTGGGCCAGAACTAGTAGCGTACATAGACTTAGGTACGCCCCCTTGCAAGATTTTTAAGTGCGCCCTCCGACTCCCTGTTAAACTATAAGAAATATTTTTCCCGTGTAACTCATAGTGCTATTTTTCTGAATCGTGGTCCCTCAAACCTTGACCCCCCCCCCCCCCGCGGCGCGGGGGTTTCGTGGGTGCTATGAACTATCTACCAGCAACCTATGACGAAGGTGTGTACACATGTTCGCATGTGATATTCAACTAATTATTCCAGATAAGTTTGCAAATATTGTAAAGGGGCTTGGTGCAAATTGAAAACAGTCCTCTCGGCTTTAAATTTTACGTCACTTTCAAGCTGAGAGAAAAATTTGCGCAGGATGAAACTCGTTCGAAAAGTGTCCAATAAATCTATAACGAATTATTGCTGCAGTGTGAATATGTTTGTGCCATTGCTTTAGTTTTCCGCAGTTTTCCAGATTGATCGCTTATCGCGTCTTGGCTCAATATAAAATAAATATAATGTTCCACTTTATCAGAAAGATAACAATGTTTTTCAGCCGGTTCCTCTTAATCAGAAAAATACGGTAAAAAATGTGCGGAAGAACCGTTTTGCATACTTTTAGGATAAAAATCTTCATGAGATCAACACATATAAAATTTTATGCTTATCACTCAGACAACTTATCTTTGCTTATTACAGATAAATCGGAAATTTATTACATTTCACATAAACCAATTTCTTTATTCACCCTTCGGAATAAAGAAGGTTTGCGACACTTGCTTATAGAAGCTTCGCTTCAAATTAAAGAAAGACCGGCAGCTCAACCAACATGTCATCTGAAATTCTAACTAGATTTTCTCAAAAAAAAAAAAAGTAATAATAATAATAATTAGCTAATATAAGACGTTTGTTGCAAAATTATTTCCGTAAAGCAGATTTCTGAAGTGATAAAGCGTGATTGTGGTGACGTGAACTTTGGAAGAGCTAATTTGTATTTAGGTTGTAAGAAGAAAAATTCCCCGAACAATCGGTATCGCAACGCAAAACGGCTTTCTACACCCCTGTTTTAAGAAATGGAATCGTTTGAAATCAGCAGATCGAAGGAAAAATTTTTAGAGTCAGACTACATTTAAATTTGTAAAATGAGAAACAATGTTTAAAACCACAAACAAGACTAAAAGATTAAAAGTTTTAAAAAGGCAAACATGTTTCGGAGGTAACAGCCTCCTTCTTCAGTGCAACGTTGTTTCTCATTTTACTTTACTTACGCGCAAACCTATCGCTTTTTAGTTATGTAGAAATTTGTTTATTTTAAGAATGTTTACTTTTACTTATTTATTTTATATTTTATAATGTCGCAACCTATCATACATTTTTTCTTCGTTGTTTTCTTTTCTCTAGTTTGTTCAGCAGGTAGTTCAATATAATTAACAAGTTCTTTTGAGAATTTTTATGAAAACAAATTTCTAAAAACATTAGTTCTATCTATGTCTTACTTCCACACCTTTCATTGTTTTTTTTCTGATATCGTACTTTATCATATGTTGAACCCAGTGCTCGGAAGCAACGCACTACAAGTAGTGAAACTACTGCAGTAGCTACATTTTTTAGCAGTTTGTAGTGTTGAAAAAGTAGAGTAGGGAGTAGCGCAATACAAAAAAAAAAAAAATTTTGTACCTATTTCTGAAGACTATATTTTAAATTGAAAAAAAAGAAAAGAAAGAAACAAGTCTGCGTGGCGCAAATCTTTTCCTAGGACAACAGCGGACACAATGAGCAATGAGAATCATAAAATTGCAAGCTGACCTTAGACACAACCTTTTGACTTCATACATATTTTTACTGATTTTCATTAGGTCCAAGACAACGAAAATGGCACTGAATTAGACGAACAGCCGAATTTGCTTGATCCGTTTCCTTCGAAAAGGAGGCAACACCTTCAATTCTCATTTCGTTTACACTTTCACTTCATTTACACTTTTTGTATCGCTTAACGCAAATGTTTGTTGAATAAATGTTGTGTTTAAACAAATATGACTCCTCTGGATGTGAACAGTGACCTCTCTCTCTTCCTACAAAACCTTTCCGATTCCCCCCCCCCCCTTACAAATTGTTGAATTGAATAAATGTTTGCTACACTGACTCATATTACACATGTTATTGAAAATAAAGGCAATCGCAAAAATGAATGAACATAGAAATTAATTTAAGATTTGGAATATTTGCCAAATTTTGCAAAACTGTATCTCGAAAACTATTACACCTAACAAACTCGTAGCAGTTTCAAACAGTAGCAAATTTGATGTAATTCAGATTGTAAATGGAATATTCGTCATAAACGGCTTCCTTCGTTGTCAAAATCCGAGGAAAGGACAAACATAGTGATTTTCGCAATTTTCCTAATTGTTCCGGAAGCTTGTTGAGATAGAAATCTATGTTAAATGCATCTCAACCCAGATCCCCTTATTAGTCCAGCCAATGAGTGCTCAAAATAGGGGTGTAGAGTGCGTTGAATATGCGAGAGTATTTGACTTCAGAATATTGTTAGAGGTAGTTAGTAAGCAAACATACTGAAAGTCCCCGACCTTGGGGTGATCTAAATGTGGGAGGGGGTGAGAGCATATTCTTGGGTTTTCGATTATATGTCGGAAATGGAAGAAAAAATGGGCTCCAATTGAAGTGAGAGTTAACTAAATTTGCTGTGAAAATGTTTTCATACATATTTATCACATTTTCAATGGTTTTCGAAGAATACGTTCTTGAAAATCGATAATGTTTGAAAAAAAAACTTGTTATTTTCAAATAGGCACTCAAGGGATCTGTAATATGCCGCAATTATGCGACATGGACCTGACGTTTTCTGCGTCTCGAAAATCCAACGGCAGAACACACTTGAACTGCGGATTCAAGCCTGATACCAAATGCATGCGAAGCCATATCCCAACCACCACGACACCTAACTGACAAGCAATCAAAAACTATGAATTTATAACATGTGCACTCAATTCTATTGTTCTTATTGAAATGAGCATGATGACGCTATATCATGATAATTAACATTTTAATGATAGGAATAATGTAAATGCAATTGACACGCAGCATCTTTTTGTAATTATAGTTTTTATTATTATTACTAATCACATTTTGAAAATATTTACATGGAATATGGACTGACAGTAATTAGAAAATCAAAATCTAATCTTTTAAGGTGACATCTTGGTTTTCTTCTGAACTGGAAGGATTAAGTCATGTCCACCAGCAGTGGAAAGTTGTCCTAAGAAATTGGTAGTGCATTGATGTCATCGTCGTCACCTGCGTCCTGGACTAATGTTTCGACACCGTTGTTGCAACTGCCCTTGCAATGTAGACATGCGACAGAGTAGTTTAACAATGATTTTCTAC
Source organism: Uloborus plumipes (assembly GCA_038373865.1). Taxonomy (NCBI): domain Eukaryota; kingdom Metazoa; phylum Arthropoda; class Arachnida; order Araneae; family Uloboridae; genus Uloborus; species Uloborus plumipes. The sequence continues at coordinate 13,794 of JAXGGA010013632.1, forward strand.
AAGTGCACCTTCCGGTGTCACATCCCTTTGGGTATCTGTCAAAATTATCTACAAGATTTCATCGGGAGTAACATCCAATTCCGGGAGTTTCGGAACAATGAGTTGGTCAATGGTCATTCCTCCTTTCCCAATTCACAATCCGATGCTCCACATTAAGTTCCTCCCCTAGCTATAGGTGTACTCGGGGGTACGGTGGAGTTAAGAGATCAGTCTTCATGTTAGCAGCTACTTTAATAAATGATTTGTAGCGGAACTCGTTGAGACAATTTTATGTGGCTGGAACACCACACCATAAGAAATACTTATTATTCCAACAGTCTCAATGGATTCATTTAAAGAAAAACTGTTGATGTATACCTCAGAAACATGTTTTATGATTTTTGACATCTGGTACATTTGGACAAACCTCCTTTCTCTTGGGGTGCACTGCGTATATTAAATTCTGCAGGAATATTAAATAATGTACGTGTTTTCGCTTTCATATTTTATCAGCAGAATGTTGCGATCAGTTGAGGATTTGGCTATCAAGTGAACAACCAGATCTACTTCCTCTCAATTAATAATAGATAACAAAGAATTCTGCTATCTGGTGATAGCTGTTTTCGCAATATCAACGTTAGCATCATCTAAAGCTCGGAGCTTTTTTATCCCGTTTTTCAACAACTTCATCATTATCGAATTTGTCCGCTTATTCTTATTATGAAAGTTAGACAGCAAACCCTCTTGTTTAACTATCGTTCCGATTTCCTTACTGACATTGATGTCCACACATCTTCTGAAGTGACATCGTCAATTCTATTTTGCTGCTTCTCTGCTCTCTGATTGATGTGTCGATGTACAGTCATAGAAAAAAAACGAAACACTCGCTCGTATTCGAAGACTATTATTACTAGAGACACGGGTAATATGTTATTTTTTCAGGAATAATGTGCTCTACAAATTTGTATAAGTAAATTGTTGTTTAGGGGTCGTCTTCGTATAAAAATCGGCATCAACTTCTAAAATTTCTATGAAAACCCCCGTTTTTATAGCATGTTTGTAATCAACAACATCATTTAACTTTGTACACTAAATGGTTTTAAATTTACTCCAGCCATTACTTCACTATTGAACTGAGAAAACAGCATCCCGTAATGTTAAAAATATTTTTGATACTTGTGCACATAATACCTAAACCACGTTAGGTACGGCAAGAATTATTTTTTTATATCAAAGTATGAACCTACCCAACAATAAAAACCCCCCCGTTGTCCGTTTACCTTGTCGTGGTGGGGGGGCTTGCGGTGTGGTGAGTTCGGGGCGAGCTCTTGGGCGGAGTCGTGACCCCCAGTTGCTCAAACAGAATATCGGCGGGAAGGGATTTGTTTCTCCTTCCTTCCCTCATCACACTTACCAAATTTCGGAACAAAAACCCAAGCCAAGGTGTGTCAACCGTGCCGATGGCTGCGTGGTACCGGGGCCAAGCGGTATCTCATACGGGAGGCTTCAGGGCTAGCTGGCGAACCCTGTCGTATACAGCCTTACCCCTGTGTAGGGGGGCTACGCAGGGGCTCGACCCCACTTTTTCCCCCCAGTTCTCCGGTCCAATTGTGGATTCTCAAATTAAAAACTCTTCTCCCCCTTGTGGGGAGCGTCAAATGATATCGAGCGGTACAGCCAAATTCTTTATTATTAAACGAGCCGATCCAAACTTAAATCTTACTAAAGTGTCTCCATTCATAATTAACAAAGCACTAGTACATCAAATAGGTGAATTTGAATCAGTCAAAAAATTACGCAGTGGCGAACTCCTTCTTGAAATCAAAAATCAAAGCCAAATTAAACCTTTATTTACTCTTAAACAAATAGGCTCATATCTCGTCACTGTTGCTGAACATTCCAGATTAAATCTTTCTCGGGGAATCATCTCAGAACCTGATCTCCTCTACACTCAGGAGTCGGAAATCTTAGAGGAGATGAGAGACCAGCACGTAAGTGGAGTTAAACGAATTACCATCAGACGCAATGGAGAAATACTACCCACTAAACATGTTATCTTAACGTTTAGTACTCCTGACCTCCCATCACGCGTCAGAGCTGGCTACCTCTCTTGTCCAGTTCGACCATACATTCCAAATCCTCTTCGTTGCTTTAAATGTCAACGCTTCGGGCATTCCAAGCTATCATGCCGTGGTACAGATACATGTGCCAGATGTTCTGAGTCCGGCCACGATAGCAATGAATGCACGAAGGAATTCAAATGTGTCAACTGCAAGGGAGACCATCCCTCTTACTCTAAAAAATGCGCTAAATGGCTTCTTGAGAAAGAAATCCAAGTCATAAAAACGACAAAAAATCTATCTTATCCTGAGGCACGAAAAATTGTAGATTCTCGTACTCCTACAACAGGACTATCCTATGCTGCAGCAGTTAGAAAAGTTTATAAAAGCTCTAGCACACAAACAGAGGCACAAACCCAAACTAATGCTGATCAAATTTCCAAACTCAAGACTATACAATCAAAAAACGCAAAACCCTCCCCGAAAAAACTTAATGAAAATAAAGAGACACAAATGATAAATATAAAACCTGCTGAAACACCTTTTTCAAATGTAACAAATGCGCAAAATTCAAAAAAATGTACAGAAAAAAAGAAAATTATAAAAGCGCGAGCTAAAATTGGAGCTACCTCTAAGCAGAGGCCTCCAAAGAATTTTAATTTTAAAAAAGAGGACTTCTTGCTAACCAGCAAGCAAGTTACACTCACTAAATCTTCTCATCTCCCCACTCATAACGAAGTGGAGGATGTGGAATTTCAAGATATTCCGTCATCCGAAGATGAAGGATGGACGGACGTCCAAGCCAAATAAGGCGCCCTTCTTTCTTTTGGCCGTTTTTCCTCCTTTCTCTCCCCATGGCCCTGAGAATTCTTTCTTGGAATTGTCAGAGTTACTCGCATAATGTCACGGACGTCAAAGATCTTGTTGAAATTCACCAACCGGCCATTTTCTGTCTGCAAGAGACATTCTTGTCACCTACTGATAGACCGAGATTGAAAGGTTTTGAAATATACCGCAAGGACTGCTTGTCAGGTGACCGTCGTTGTGGAGGAGTGGCAATGCTAATCTCCACTGATTACGCATCTAGCCAGCTCAACATCAACACGTCCCTTCAGGCAGTAGCTGCGCGTGTTCACCTTCACTCGCTCATCACAGTTTGCTCTGTGTACATTCCACCTTCTTACGATTTGAGAAGCGTGGAATTGCAGACATTGATCGATCAACTCCCACCCCCATTTGTCATCTTGGGGGATTTCAATGGCCACAATCCTCTCTGGGGTAGTCCAGACACAAACAGCAGAGGATTGATAATAGAAAATTTTATTGGTGACAACGATCTATGCGTTCTTAACAACGGTGAAAATACATATTTCCATCTTCCAACGCAGACTTATCATGCCATCGATTTGTCAATATGCTCACCTTCGCTTCTGCCACACTGGGATTTCGAGGTGGAAGGTGGCTTCTACACCAGTGGCCACTTCCCGATCAAGTTAACCTTCACTGGACGCTGCAGCTACAATGAGCAGCAGCAAGCCCGTTATCGCCTTGATCGAGCTGATTGGGCAGCATTTACCCAGTTGGCAGAAATTACATCGGAAGTTGTGACCGAAACTGACATTGATGTAGCGGTAAGCCGAGTAACAGGCATTATCCTAAATGCAGCAA
>JAXGGA010013632.1:22500-30000 GCA_038373865.1 Uloborus plumipes
TGTATGAATGTATATGTATGTATGAATGCATATGTATGTGTGTTTTTGTATGTATGTATATATATGCATTTATATGAGTAACATTAGTTCAAACTAACTTAGTTAGTCTGTGCAAATGATTAATTTAGTGCGAATTAATTTAGTTCAGACTAATGTAAGCAGATTGATTTAGTCGAGACAAATGTAATCAGATTGATTTGATCAAAACTTATGCAATCAAACTAAAATTAAAAATCAGATTGATATAAATCTAGATTGATTTTAAGCTAATACTAAGATATATGTTCTTTTCCAAGCACATTCTTGCATACTTTGAGCAACCACGTGTGTATGGATATATTTATTTCCGCGCCCTTTGTGCATACATTTACGTGCATATACGAGTAAATATGGGTATATACGAGAATATACGTATAAACAGGAGTGTGTAAAAAAATATGTATATATATATATATATATATATATATATATATATATATATATATATGAGTTCACACGAGTATAATCGTGTGTTGGGGTTTTTTTTTCTGCTCTTGTATACATACATGTACATGTTTATACGAGGAAATTCGGGTATATACGTGTGTACCCGAATATACTCGTGTGTAGAGACATATTTGTATTTCTGCGCATATACACATACATTTACGTGCATATACGAGTAGAACTGATTATATACGAGTATTTACGTGTACACACGTATATATACATGTGAGCCCGAATATACTCGTGTGTAGGGGCATATTTGTATTTCTACGCGTATATACATGGGTGATTCTACGGTCAATGCTTTTTTTGTGTCCCCAAAGAAAAAATAATCTGTTTAATTTCACACTCATTATATCACTAGTAGCCGCTATTTTTATGATTTTAGTGGTAAGGGCCAGACGAAATTTCAATTTTTGGGGGGTTTATCGATACCAGGGGAAAATGCGTTGCCAGGGGAGTGACACTATTGGCCAAATTCTGGTTTGATTTACTGTTATTTCACTTATTTTTGGGTGTAAAATCACAGTATGGACTCATTTCTATTTGACCTGTATTCAAAAAAAATTTTCGTGTGTAATAAATTAGAAAAAATCAATCTTGAAAACATGACATGTTGCATACAAGTCGCACCGCAGATCCCAAATAAAAATACTTCCCGCATTGTTTACGTTCATTCCAATTGCTTTCACAGGGGTAATTAAGATTAAAAATTATATTAATTATGCTTATAACACAATTTTAATGTATATTTACCCATTTTTGGAACAAAACTGCCAGGGGAGTGACGCCAGAGAAGTGACAAAATCACACATTACCTATAAAAACAACATCACGCGTTCTTCTTACCAGAACTTCATGTAAACCGTGATGTCTGCACACAATAAGCATTGCATTATACATAAGCACACTTATGTAACGATGAAATATGAAAAGTTATACTTCCCAGGGGAAATACTATAGCTACTGGCGCAGTACGCTTTGAAACACTTTCAACGAGAACCGATGCAATAATATTCGAATTTTTTTAAAAACTCTTCGCTTGCTTTTAACTTTACTCAGTATTACATTGGTTATTCGCAATCAACATCATCCTTATGCATTTTTAATGCGAAATTTCAGTCTTTGAAGTTCGCCAGGTGAGGGTGACACTGTTGATATGGCCCGTTGAAAAGTGCATTTGTTTTAAATAATAATAAATATTTTTTCAATGTTTACTGATGAAATATGTTTCCCTGTTAATGTAAGTGTATGATTATGGCAAAAAACATTATGCCAAGTTAGCAAAAATTGAACGTCGAACATGTTTGTATAAAAACTAGTATTTGGACAGGCCAGGGGAGTATACATTTATGACTATTTTCAGCCATGAATGGTAAAGTAAAATAATTGTAGTGAATTAATTGGGTGGTCCATATAATAGTCTGTAATGCTTACGCATTTAAAAACATTAATAAAATCAGTTTTACATCAAGTTTTTTCATTGGCCGTCTGAATTCAAATAGCGTAGAATCACCCACATACATTTACGTAATTAATTCTCCCCCATCAACACTACTCATATTTGTGAGACCTATTACAGGTTAAATTGAAAAGAAATAAAATATATTAATAGGTTTTGATTGACCAATTTCCACGGTCTGATTCGGAACACCTCTAAATTTCTATATACATAAATAATAACTGTTCAAAATGTTTTGTCTTTGCTTTGAATATTAAAAGCAAAGCAAGACAGAAGTTTTTACTCAAAAAGTCAAATTAAAAATCAATCTGAACTACTTTTTTTACTATCAAACCTGAAAAGTGTTCCAATTCACCCTATTTTGCGGTATCGTTACTACGCTTTACAATTTTTTTTTACACAAATGAAATATAATGGTACAATTTATGTGAAAATTATCTGTATTTATTAGTTAACAATTAACCAATGAGTAGAAAATTTTGCAAGTTATAAGAACGTACACATCAGTTATACAGACGGCTTTTGTTCAAGCACGGTTCTCGTTTATTTTTGTGCATCGTTTAACTTTTTGCAAGTATACAATCAATTTCGCTTCAAAGCATTCGTTGCAAATGACATTCAAAAATATGTAGTCCTTTCACTCACGATGTTGGACTACAATGTAAAAAGTGCTAACATTGAAAACTATTAGTAACAAAGAAGGGCATGTTAGATTACAAACAAAAGATTTCGACATTGAATTAAAAAGAGATAAATCAGTTTATATTTTATTAATTGTACAGTAAAATGCTCGTCTTAAAAAGAAATAAAAACTATAATGGTAACTAAATATATATAATAAACGCAATGAACAAGAGAAAATCTACTGTTCAGTTAATTTCATGTGTTTCAAATTCACATAAACGACAATAAAATATTTATTAATTAATTTAAAACTTAAATATTTATTTATATATATATTAGGTTATTAAAACAAACATATTTAGACACTCATTTATGTACTGTGACCTCATTTTTAACATCAACACAAAAGTACCTATTATTATACACCAATGATTTTATTACAGTACAGTGCATGACGAAGTTATTACCTATTAATTACAAAGAAGAAATATTTCACTCTTACTAACAAAATATTTTGATATAGATTTAAAAAAAAAAACAGAAAAGTATAATGCTCGCCTACAAGTGAAATTATGATAATGTAAACTATATTCCTGTAATAAACAAGCGTAAGACTATTTTTCAATTAGCTGCACTTACTTAAAATTCACATAAATGTCACTAAAACATTTAATTATTAATAGTAACCAAACATATAAATTAGGTACTTTTAGTAAACATTTTTACAGGCTTATTCAGAGGCTTATTTAGCTTCTGTAGATCAGACCCTTTAACGCATTACAACGATACCTAATAGAAATATACATAATTATTTCTTGAATGGTTTTACAATATGATATTTTATGAATTTATAATAATTGTTAATGACAAAGAACAAAATTATTTTACTCTTACAGACAATGAATTCGATACTGACTAAAGAAACATAAATTAATTTACCCTTTGTCTGCTCATTTAAAGTAAAATGTTCGTGTATGAAATAAATAAGACTTATAATGAGTACTATATTTATGATACATGTAATAAACAAGGGTAAATCTGTTTTTCAATTACCGGCATATGTTTTAATTTCAAATCAAAGTCAACGAAACATTTACTCGTTAATTTTAAAAACATAAAAATTAGGTAATTTAATATACACAGGCTTATTCAGTTTCTGTACACCAGCTTTTAACTCCATGACAACGAATCCTAATAGTATACTCGCTTATTTTAAGAAAGGTTTTATCGTATGATATTATATAGTCAAAGTTATAATAACTTTTATGTCAAAAAAAATCACCCTTACAAGCAACGTATTTGATATTTATTGAAAAGACATCAATTATTTTATTTTCTACAAACATTTAAAATAAAACATTCGTCTATGAAATGACTGAAAGTCATGGTTAGTTTATTTGTACCTACTGAATAATACATAAGAGTAAATTTATTTTTTCCATTGCCTGCACATGCTTTAGATCGCGCGATGGCAATGAAATCGGTAATTAGAAAAAAGTATAACTTAGCTAATTTAAGCAAACGTATTTACAGGTGCCTTCAGTTTCTGTAGATCAACTTTTTATTCGATGACAACGATGCCTATTACTATATGCAGGTGCTTCACTTACGGATTCCTGATATAATGTTTTGCAAAACTTGCTTTCAAACAAAGTATTCGATATTAATGGAAGAAAAGTAAACCAATTTTTCTCACATAATTTGCACAGTAATGTTTATCTACAAAACCTGCAATATCCACAAAAATAATCATATACATATGTGCAATAATCATAAATGAGAAAGAAAGAACAATTGTAAAGCCTAGGTCGCTTTATATTTTTTAGGTATAAAAGTCGATAAAATATTCACAAGCACATTACATGAAAGAAAATTCTGTATAACTAATTGTGAGAACATTGCTCACAATTACACATTTTGATCACTATATTCACTTTGTAAGATTGATAGCTAAGGTATGTTATACTATCCACATCTCAGAGTGTTTGAATGTATGAAAAACTTTAAATTTGTTAATTTTTAAATTACTATCTGTCAACAAGTAAAAATAATTATTGTGAAGAGGTTAAAAGAGATATTTTCAAATATCTTCTTTAACCAAGTAAGAAATACTTTATACAAATTTAGAAAACTTGAAAAACACAGACATATTATTTTGCTGAGAAATATTCACAACCGTTTTCAATTAACCACCGAATAAAGATTATTATTTTATTTATTTATCTGTTTTGTTTAAAATAAAAACTAAGAATTTATATACATACGTTTATGATACGAATTCTTTCCTTCATACTATTTGTGCTTTAAATATCGTAAATTACTCTTCAAAACAACTCTTTTCTCGAACATTTGATCTGATAGTTTATGACTTTTGGGAAGATTTATCATCGTTGCATAAGAAAACATTCGCTCTACTGCAGCAGAAGATGGCAATGCAGTATTGTATTTCACAAAAATGTTCTTAATTTCTGGATATCTATGCAAAATATCCAAGTCCTCTTTTTCTTCAGCAAAAAAGTGGAACATAATGAGCTCCGCTTTCTTAAGAGAAGAATAGTATGGGGATGGTGTCTCAATTGCAGAAGTATCCGAGTCACTGTCCGAGTCACTTCCAAAGTTAAAAAACATGTTTTCTTTCCTTCCACTTTTTGTGCTTGGTGTTAGTTCTGGTTGTTCTGTTATTTCCTTTGATATAACTGTTTTAAACCATTTCAAAACTTTCATTTTGTCATTATTTTCTAAGCATGTAAGCCATTTATTTTTGAATCGTGGGTATGACAGAGCTGCAATTGCTGCATTTTCTGATTCCCCACTGTTGAATCCCAATAAGTTGCCGAACCTTTTGTCTATGCTCTTTATATAGGTTTCAATTAATTCATTACAGTACGTAAACTTTTTTTTCTTTAATAATCGGAGCAATTTTCTCTTTAACGCGAGAATACATGGAAGCACAATTCCATAGTAAGTATTAGTTTCGCCCTGCATAATATCTAGCGCTTCCGCTAATGGTGCAGTGCATGCTAAGTATTCATCTAAGTACTCAAATTCAACGTCTTTGATGAACTCTTTCAAGTTCAATTGCCTGTGTAATTCCCAATTTTTCTCTTTTAGAGATGCAATTTGAGTTAAGGAATCGAACAGGCTGTTCCATCGTGTTTCTCCTGGTCGGCTCAAAGTATGCTTCAAAATTTCTTGAATTATTTCTGCAGATTTGGGTCTAGCTGCTGCTTTCCACAGAAAATTGCATTTTCTCATAACTGCCGAGTGTATGTCTGACAGTGCAGTGTCTGTTTTACTTAAAAGTTTATTCGCATCTGCTGTTGCGCAAAGACTTAGCGTGTGCGCACAGCACCTTAAATGAGCAGGCAGAGAGGGATACTCTGGATCTTCAATAACAGGCGTCTGGTCTGTTTCTGCACAAAATTCTGACGTTTCGGAACGTTCTTCCTGGTCAATGTTAGCCATTTCAACTCCAAAAATAGTGAATGCCTTCACAAAATTGCTGCCGTTGTCAGTTACAGATGCTACAATTTTCTCATTTTCCAAATTAAACTCACTGTTAATACTTGCAATTATTTCTGCTATGCGATCATAGCAGTGAGGTCCTTTGAATCTTCGGCATGCCAGTGCCACTGACATTCTACTTAAGTCCTTTTTTATCCAATGCGCGGTAACTCCCAGGAAGCTTCTCTTTTTTCCTGACCAGATATCGGCTGTTGTGCTGACATAACTTGCTTGATTGAGCATGCTTTTTATTTCTTCTGTTTCGGTTTCAAAAAAGTTCTCAATGCACCGCCCTAAACTTCTCCGACTTATTAGTTTGAGTCCAATTTTAGATATTCCTAAATCTGCAAACAGTTGCGAAAAATATGGGTCTTCAATATTTCTTAACGGTATCATGGAGTGAATAAAATATTTCACTAAATTAGTTTCAAATTCTTCTTGAGTAGCAATCTCATCTTGTTTGTTTTCTTTAAAATTTTCTTTCATACTTTCAAGCCTAGTTCTATCTTGAGTTTTCGTTCTTTTTAGATGGGCCTTATATTCTTCAACGCATGCTACTCCATGCTTTCTTTTGAGGTGGCTCAGAAAATTTGATGTACATTTGTTATAACCTTTAATTTTAACGTTGGGATTGCATAACATGCATAACGCAACAGTGCTCTTGCTAGTAGATTCTTCAGGCAAATGTCTGATAAAATTACCGTCCTGTATCTCTGTCGGTCCCGTATTCAACGATTCGTCCAATATACTCGATGCACATGGTTCTTCTATACCTGGAATAATTGTTGAAAAACTAAAGTTGAAAATGTCCTCTTCCATTCTTCTACGAGATTTTCTTCTATTTTCCGGATATCACGAGCTGCTCTTCAGCTTTATGACAGCGTAATAGGTTTTTCAAAAACGTAGTTCATCTTTTATTTTACTCTTATTATGAATACCGCTAATAAACTAATTTTCAGCGATGCAAAACACTTGCACTACGTATGCTCTGAAACTGATCAAACTAATCTATGTCATAAGAATATAAAAAATCCTATTCTAAATTTATCGCCTGCAACATATCTTTTACTACATTATAATTTATTACTCTCTAAATTGCAGTAAATATCTTGCTTTTATTATTATTTATTGAGAGAATTTAATTTTTAATTTATCGTTTGCTGGTTGAAATTTGCTGATGTTTATTGTTTTATTATTATTATGAAAAATAGCGTACGAAATTTCAGTGACAAATACTTAAAAGTTTTAGAATCAATTGAATTTTTTTAAAGTGCTCCAAATATAATTTTGCTATGTGATAATTTAGTATTGGAATGTAATAAGTTCGTCGTGTATTTACCTAAATAGCAATTTTACTGTCGGGAAAACGTATTAAAGTAACACTGCTTATTATTTGTTGATCATAGTTTCCTTTTCACCGTATT
>JAXGGA010013633.1:0-34609 GCA_038373865.1 Uloborus plumipes
TAATAAAGCCCTCTCATTCCAGCAAGGTTTCCGAGTCTAAGGTTGGTTACACCATTGTTTTGCCTTTTTATCCAAAAACAAGTCATCAAGTTGCAAAGATTTTGAAAAAGTTTGGTTTCGATATTTCTTTCTCTCCTGTGAACAAAATCAAGTTTACAAACTTAAAGCATCCCATTGATTGCCAAAGCAACTGGGGCATTTATAGCATCTCTTGCAAATGCGGACTTAGCTATGTAGGCCAGACTAAGCGGCCTCTTAAGCACCGTCTGAAAGAGCATCAAAATTATGTTAAACATAAAGAACTAGCACGCTCTTCCATTGCTCAGCATTGTTGGACTTCTGGTCACTGCTTTGATTTTTCTTCGGCTAGAATTATTTGTAAATGTTCGTCAGTTTATGACCTCGATTTTTGGGAAGCTTACCATATTTGGAAAAATTCCCATTCTCTGGTGAATGATTTTTCCAGTGTTCCATTTTTCCCTGACATCTGGAAGCAATTTTTATAATTTCGTCTTCTAGTGTTTTCTCCCGCGCTTTTTTTCCCCTACTTTCCTTTGCCGCCTTCCCTCCTTTTCTTCGCTCTCCTGGCGTTTCGCTGATCGCTGATTGGTCGGTGTTTTCCCGCTTTGTTGTGAGTTCAAGCGCACTCGCCCATTTGTTATAAATACCGGGGCACACGTGCTTCGCGCTCAGTTCTCTTACAGCTTTCATGTTGTTTGCTGAGCTTCTTGCACTGATGAAGGGGCTCCATTGTAGCCTTGAAATAGCTATTTGCTGTACTTTCTACCCTATTTGTGCTTTATTTACGTTGATTTTTAACTTCAAATATAGTTCAGCACAAAGCCTATTTGATCATTTTTCATTTATTTACTTTTAGAGAGTTTCATTTCTGTAGGGAGCTTGTGGTTCTTGTCACAGTATTCATTGCAAGAGAAGAAAAAGTTGAAAAAAAAAAAAAAAAAAGTCGCTAGAAAGAGCAGTGACGTCTGTAAAGTTCATATACTGGTAGCTTTTTTACGTTACTCTAAAACAAATTGGTGTAATTCCTGAAAAGTTGAAATTAATCTCAACGGCATTGATTTTGCAGTTCTAATCTACTTTCTGAGTAATGTATGAAAGTTAAGTATACCGTGGGCTCAAAGAAATGTATTTTTAAATTATAAAAAAAAAAGTTTAGTTTTATGTGTTTAATCAAATTGCCCACATGTTCCCGAAAAGTACGGTAATAAACCATTACCATGCTTGTAATCTTGTAATACAAGCTAAAACATTCAAACGGTAATGTCACAGGAAGCAAATTATAATTAAAAAAACTTTTAATGATAAACTAAAACGTTTTGCGTGAAATTAATGTACCACATCTACTGTATCCAGGCAATTTTGATCAAAAATCAGGACAGTTTTCAAGAGAATGGTACTTCTCAAGGTAACGTTTCTCACTACAACAAAACTCTAAAGCATTGTATTTTAACATATTTGACTTTTGAGTACGACATTCAATATTAAAATATCTTGTTTAATACAAGTACAGACTCATTTTATACTCAAAACACAGAAGCAAACAAATTACAGATGCTGGTTTTACATGAGAGAATCTGACTGAAAATTAAGCGATAAAACGGAGAAACACACAAACCGTGCAAAAATAATTCTATTTAATATTCATGGATAACAATATTCAGAAAATATAGGCATTTAATGCTAAACATTTCGTTGCTTGAACATATAATGGAGTAAAATTTTGATGGCATGGAAAGCTCCGGAAAACCAGAAAAAAAAAAAAAAAACTGGTATGGACCCCACACTACTTCCTAATTGAAATGTTTTAATTAATTTGCTAATTTTTAAACCACCATAAGGTGATGTATTCAAGCTTCAGAACTTCGAATGAAAAGTTTTTTTTCAAAGTCCTTTAAATGCATCACATTTTTGGCATATATCTCAGCTGCTTTTAACTCTTTTTTCGATTCAATATTTTGTAGGCAGTATAATGCGTATTGAATTTCGCTCCGGGTGGAGCTAGATTCAGTCCCTATTCCTACATTCCCAGAGTTCTTTTTTCTTAATTTTATAATGATTAATTTTCTAACTTAAAGCTGTATGAAACTTTTTAAAAATGAATTCGTTTATTTTCTCCCCGTCAACTTTTAAATATATTTCTGAATTATATATTTTAAATGTTTCTCAGAATAAAAAATAGATGGCAGTGCTAGTCAAGCATTGGTAAACATCGAAAGGAAGTGCACTGTTCTTTTTTTCTTCTTGCATAATTTTAACCCCCCCCCCACCTCCATTTATTAAGTTATGATAATTCTGAAATTGAGGCGAAATTTTTGAATAATCTACGCATTGAGAAATTAAAAATTGTCACTACGATTCTGTACTAGTTTTCATTTAAATTTTTAATGTCATTTTTCCAATATTTTTTCTGAAACAAGATTCCAATTTTGTAAATAGAGTATGGATAAAAATTCGATACGTTCTTTTTCTTCAATTTTAATGTCATTCAAAATTAACAAGGTCAGTCAAAACAGCAACTCCCTCAACCTGACCATCTCAGACTTTATTCAAACTTTCAGAGCTCTTACTTTTTGACATCTTAAAGTTTTTTATATTACTAGCTGCGTGGCCCAGTTCTGCACGGGATCTACATTGAGAATAAAAGTTGTGTCAAGCGACGCGTGTCAAAAAGTCCCGGCTAGATTTAAATCCACATTTTACCGCCACGCAGTAAGTAAAATTAATCCATCACCAAGAAAGTTTTAAATCTCCTGCCACAGAAAAACCCTAAAAGCAAAAGCAAGAATTTTTTTTTTGTTTGCTAGTGGATATGCCCGGCTTCGCGCATGTTAAAATGCAACATGCAGAATCCAAGAAGGTATTTTTTTCAACAACAACGAAATAGGTGAACCTTAAATTGATAATTCATTCTTGTAATCGTAATCTTGGTTGGAAAATACTCGCGAAGAAATGAGTTCCATAAATTTTGCACGTATGGCACAATTTGAGCAAGCATGAATATATTATTCGCAAGGCTGAAAACAATTTTAATGTCCTATTTGGTGCTCAATACCCCCCATTCCGTACGTCGTTAATAATTTTTAACATTGCGGTTAATGACAAATATTACGGACATGAAAAAGCAAACACCTTAAAAAATATGGTAGCATTTGAGTACTGTCATGCAATAATATATTTGTCTGAGAGGGAAATATATTTAATCAGGTATTTATCATACACAAATAATTTTTTCCACTCTCGAAAACAAAAATAGTTGCGTAGCAACGCGCTTTGGAAAATTTCAATTATTGAAGGTTCTTGGCGCTATTTAAAAAGTCGCCAATTTGGTAGCTAATTTGGGATACCTTGGATAATTCTGAACCCCCTATCCCTTTCATAAATAAAGAAACTTACGTATTATCACTTTTGTGAAAAAGAAATTGTCGCCAAATGTTGAGGTATTCTCTATGAAGCTGATTACTTTTTGGCAATCTGAAATCAATTTGAATGCTATATTTGGCGCTAAATGTACACCATTCCGTATGGCGTTAAAATAATTTCCAACATTGCGGTATATCATAGCAAATAGTATGGACATGAAAACTAACTATTGATTGGATGTTTGGCGAGAAAATATAGTAACATACTTTGATTGAAAACAGCAATAGGTATAAAGAACGAAATAGTGTTCGTGTCTGGAAAATAATGCATGACATCTAAGCCTCTACAAATCTAAAGGAGTTCCGAAATATGAAACTGAATCTCATTTGTTTTTAAAAAAAGATTAATCTGTTAATCAAATATCTTTTTCATCCTTTATACTTGAGCTAGTTATTGGGAAAATTAAAAAAAAGATTAATCTGTTAATCAAATACCTTTTTTTAGCCTTTATACTTGAGATAGTTATTGGGAAAACTTCCATTATTGAGCGCTCTTGGAGCGATTTAAAAGATCGCCAAATTTACGATAGCAAGCAATTCCAACTATCTGCCAGAGAGTTGAGTTGATACACTAAATACTCGATTGGATTGACGAAAGCCTTCGAAAATGGAGTTTTAAATTGAAATTACAAAGACAGAATCAGGTCTAAAATTGAAATAAAAAAATAACTACCCATCGGATTTTGTTGAAACTGGTCTCTAAACCTTCCCAGTACCAAAAGGAACAAACGGTGAAAATTTCAGCCAAATCTCCCGGGTAGTTTCTGAGATCTTAGGGAACACACACACACACACACACACACACACACACACACATATACACATTTACCAACATTCATTTTTATATATATAGATACAGATAATCAAGAAAAAAAAATGGCAGCATCTTTTCTCATCAATAACTTCTTTCAGGCTATAAAATTTCTTTCAAGTTCGTGCAGACGACTTTAAGAATCCAATTTAAAATTCATATTTCCAAACTTAAACATGACCGTATCTTTTTTCTGGGTAAAGTTAGCGGTTAGGAGATTTCAAAACCCTTGGAAGGATATGCCCCTAAATGGTATTTTTGCAATCTTTTCAATGAGCCCAAAATCGAAAAGATCATAGAATTATTTCGGGTAGAAAGAGCAATTTTAAGCCATTTTTGAGTCCTTAAATTGAATTTCGAACGGATCGGTACTTTTTTGGCATTCAAACCCCCTCCCCCCCCTACGACCCTTCCTGTGTGCCGAAGTACCTCCCTGCCTAATTTGGCCCAGATTTGACTCAAACTGTAGATTTGTATAGGGAATATACGTACAAACATACATACATTTTTATTCTTCGTTTCATTTATACGGATTAAAGGAAAAAAACTATTATTTAAAACTGAAGAGTAATTAATTTTTGAAACTCGATAAAAAATATGAAAATTCAAAAATATAAAATTCTTAAAACATAGTTCCTCAAACATTTAAAAAAAAAAAAGAAGTGATTTTTAATGTTTTTTAACGAGTACATCCAAAAATTTAAGTGGGACCATGGATCAGCAATTATAGCAAATAATGTGGGGCACTTGATTGTAATTCCTTTGCTGAAATGTTTCAGTAACTGTTGATTCTTTCATGGTCCCTCTCTGAGAAATTTTGAACGTATTAATTCAAAAACATTAAAAATCATACATTTTTTCCAAAATTTTCAAAATGCATTATCATGGAAGTTTTTGAACTTTAAAATTTGTGAAAAAGTTTTTTTTTTTCGAAAATTATTCATGTTACATTCCAAATAAAAGTGCATGAAATTTCCTTCACATGAGTTATTATTACATAACTCTTTAGTTCTCGTAAATCTTGATATGAGTCATAGTATTTTAAAGCAAAATTTTAGATAAAACTGCAAAAAATTTCCCACATTATTTGCTGTAACTGTTGATTCTTTCAAATTTTCAAAAATTTCCCATAATATTTGTTATAACTGCTAATCCATTCATGGTTCGCGTGCCGTACCATTTTTGATTACGATCAAAATTTAGTAGGCACTCTGCATCAATATGCTGTATTTCCTAACTTTTTTTTTGAAAATTTTTTTTGAAACTTTTTTTTTGTTGTGCAGATTAGAAAAAAAAATCATTTTATATACTTTTTCTTCCATGTGGAAGAATAAAAGGTAATTAATTACTGAAAAATCAGTATGTAACACTGAAAAAGGGTATTTGATATATATTTAAATGAAAAAAAACCCCACTTGTCAGACAAATTATTTTAGAGAATACATTTTGATGGAAGATTTCAGCAAAAATAAAAATCAATTTTACGAAAAATCCTGACCTGATGGAGAACGACGGAGTTCATTTTCAAAATCAGCGCACCAAATAATGTAAAGATCAGCAAAAACTTATTTTGTACTTTTCAAAAATTTAATTTCGCAGGCCTGTAGTGTTAGTATTAATTAAATTAGATGTAATTTTAAAATTCCTTATACCCAAGCTATTTAAGTTAACTCATTTAGAGTATGTTTTCTATTTTAATTTTTGTTCTTTTCAAATAAGTAGGATTTCTCTTTATATAAAAAAATTACATTGTGTAATGGTATGTATTACTCAATATTACAGTTGCGCACATTTCTTACTACATAGCTATTTTTTTCGACGATTTCTTTATATTTTGTGGTAAAGTTTTTGAAATATAGCGATTCGGTAGTGTGCTTTTGAATGATATTTAGCATGGGGGGGGGGGGGTAAAAAGAAAGAAAGAAAAACCTGGAACGACAGACTGAAATTTATGGAAAATTATAACTTATTTATAGACATAGAGTAATTACTTAACTATTATTTGTAACTATTTGCCAATTTCTTTCACGGACTATGAAATTGTTTCAATAAATATGAAATTGCTTGAATTAAATAAAACGGTAACTAATGGTAATTTTGTTTAAATAAAGCAATTTTATATTCCTCAAACAAAAATCTTCATAGAGCGTAATGTTAAGCTTTTTGAACCGCTTTTAGTTAAACGAGAAGCAAATGTAAAAGGACAAGCTTGGGAACGAGTACGAGTTACAAATAAGTATGGAGCAAGAGCCAAAATCTCTCGAAAATAAAATGCATCATATGAATCGAACTATTCTCTTAAAAGTTATAGGAAAGAAAACATACAGTCAGTCTGACAGACTAGCATTTCCTAGCAAAATTAGCTTTTTTTCAAATATTTTGTTACTTTCAATAATTATTTAATCAGTTTATTTATTTCTGACTTAATTTCCATTTTTGCTGCTTTTTTATGATACAGTAAGTATTTTCTTTTATTTATTTATTTATTTGTTATGTTTAAGGGAGAAGTTCGCTGAAAAGCGTTATAAATTCACAGTTTTAGAGCTTGAATACACAACCTTGTGGCGTTTTACGCAATTAGTCAAAAAGGTAAAACGTCTCAATTTGGGGAGGACAGGGCAGATGTCCCATTGGCGAGGTCATATAACACGCTAGTTTGACTATCTTGCTTTTACCTCTTTCAGCCGCCATTGGCATGAGACTGCAACGCCTTCGTATAGTTTATTAATATTGCAAATAAAAACTGAAAAATATATAAATCCAAAAACTTTATAGAAAAGTGAGTTCACATAAAAAATATGTTTGATATCTCTTCAGCGACTTTTTATTCCGTATTTTTAGAACATTTATAAACGATTATTTTAATGAAAAAGTAATGAATGGAAAGTCCTCAGAATAAACAACGAAAAAAAGTAAGTGCACGCTGAAATCTCTCTCGCCTACGCGCGCTTTCTGGAGATGGCCGCAGTCGATAATTAGGGTCGTCCGAATCGAATGAGAGGCCCCGAGAATAGTAAATGATGATGACATGACGAGGCAGAGAGCGCATCAGTTATGCAAATCGTCATCATTAATATAAATAATAGTCAGGCCTCGCCGCAACCGTGCCGGCCACGTGAACTTTTCGTCTGCGTTTGTGCATCGCTGCTTTTCTCCTCGGCCCTCTGCGCAACTTGTCTATCTGCGGCGCGAAAATCGCTGGCCCCCGCGTTGTGATCTGAAATGGAGTTGTTTATAGGTCGTTTCATTAACTGGTACTGTCTGATTTTCTTAAGTGAAACTTTCAGCGTATTTACACATACGCATGCGTCAGGTCATCTCTGATCTTACCAAAATAGGGGTAATAGGTAAGATAACAATAAGGGGAAGAATAATAAGAAGCATTTTGAGTTGCATGAAACAACCGGGAACGATGCTAATTGCAAATACGTAGTTTAGTTGAATATTTCAAAAGGATA
Source organism: Uloborus plumipes (assembly GCA_038373865.1). Lineage (NCBI taxonomy): Eukaryota > Metazoa > Arthropoda > Arachnida > Araneae > Uloboridae > Uloborus > Uloborus plumipes. The sequence goes on from JAXGGA010013633.1 coordinate 7,710, forward strand.
GCAAATACAAGTTTTAAATTGAACACTTCGGAAAGTTCCCATCCACAACCCATTATCCTTTTTTTAAGTGGAATGATTCGCGCGGTTTTCAAGGACGGAAAGTAGGGTTTAGTGGCGTACCCAGAATTTTAAGAGGGGGGGGGGTGCATATCAACATTGTGAAAAAAGACGCAATTTTCTAGAAATAACACATGGGGAGCATTAAATAAATAATTTAGTAATTTATCTTCCGTCTTCGATTTAAAATGTTCAATTGTTGAATTTTTCGAGCAAAACTATATAGTAACAATAACTACAAAATGAATATCATTTAAGAATGATAGAGATATCGTAAGAACAAACATTCACACTATCCAAACTCGATGAAATATTCACTGCGAGTATATCCGAAGAAGATAGAATTCAAATTTCAATTACATCTTACTTGAACTGTCTTTTAGACGCCAGGCAACTCCTGCCTTTTCTTTTACGTTTTCATGACTAAAAAATAGTACAGTCGAACCTGCTTATCCCTAAGACCTTTATACGTCGAAATTTTTCAATTTCCCTGCTTTTACAGCATAACTTTAATGTTTTTTCTCATGTTTATCTCGAATGATTTTTCCTGAAAACCTCTGTATCTCGTATTTTGACGACTCTCATTTTTGAATTTCATCTCTAACCACCTGAATCAATGGTATAACTTGGAGACAAAACTCATCTTTTGCACAATCATTCAAAGACTATGTCCGTACTTAAAGGTATGCATTGACTTGCTACCGACCCAGGTAGCACAAATAACCTTTAAACGTTTTATAAACGTTTTAAGCGGTTGTTACAACGTTAATAACCATTTTACAACCTTTAAAAAACGAAGTGTGCTACTTGGGGATATCGTCATCACAATTAGTAAAACGTGGACTCACAACACATCGTACATAAAATATTCAACAATATCGATGCAAAGCAATCTACTAAGTATTTGACTTCGTTCCAATTGCTTATTTTTGTGAATTTTATCACAACCTCTGTATCTCTAAATCTCCGTATCTCGAATTCTTCTTCCGTCCCGTGAAATTCGAGATAGACAGGTTTGACTGTATAACTTTTAACTTGTAACTGAATCGGTGAGTGCAAAAACAATGTCAGTCAAGAACTTCAAATTGTTCAGGAGAGAGAAAAAACGTCTTAATTCTAGCATTGTTTCTACGGTTAACATTCAAGTAACAGGCCCCGTATCTTTCAAATTAGTAACCCGACTGACGTGATTTTTGATATCAACATGCATCTTGCCTCCCACAGCTCGTTTTCATAAAAAATGAATGTTCGAATTTTTGTGACTTCTGTTTTTGCTCTAACCGATTCAATTGTAGAAAGAAGCATATAATGCAATAATATTTGCTAGTTTCTATCAAATATTTTTCATAAAAAGTGTCTGAAGCAAATTTTATAAAAAGCACATATTGAAATCTAGCCCTATTTTTCAACCACCCATTTTGGATCTTTTCTTCCGTTATGGATTTGAGAATTTCCAATGTTTTCGAAACTTGGTACCGCTGTCTGTAATAATAAAGTAACCTCTTTGGGGTGCATGTCCTTTTGTCTCTCCCCCCCCCCTCTGGGCTCGCCACTGTTAGGGTTGATAATGAAATTATTTAAAAAATGATTTGTCAGGGGCTAATTTGGAATTCTGGTTTAAGATGGGGTGAATTTTTAAAATCAGCTGTAGAGATAGCTGAAATTGGCTTACACCTAACTTGTGCAACAGGAAGAAGATTCAGTATTCTGGTATTCAGCTTGAAACATAGGATAAAGAAAATGACCCAAAGACAACAAAGATAGTTCTGAGGTAGTGCGGAAAATTACAGGATATTTTTTTCACAGTGCAGTAGTAAATGCTGAGTCATCAAGCACCTGTAATGTCGGTTTCTCCCCTAAATATATGCTCTGCCCCTCATAATCGAGCAAGACTCACTGAACTACGAAACACAACAGGCATAAATTTCCAGCCAACGAACTTTTCCCAGCAACTGTTCGTTTAAATTCAATTAAAGTTCGGGAATTGTCATGTTCATTTATTACGAGGCACTCGGCTCTCCGCTCCCCCTTTTCTCTGTATTACTCTCTCTCCGAACAAAACTCTTAAAAGACGCGAGACTTTAATTTGCTTAAGTAGAGGCTAAGGGAAAAATATTTATAAAGGAATGGAGAGGAATTTTTGTAGCTTTTATGATTAAAGGGCGGAAATGACGCAGGGGTGAGGGGTGGTCCTTTGGCCGTGCAGCTCCTGAGGGAGCAGGTCTTGGCAGAACCTCCATTTTTGGGACCAAACTAATGCGTAGTTGCGTATTCTTACAAGGTAAAACTCTGTTGCGTAACCCTTTTCTTTGCACGAGGGCCATAGCTCATATTAAAATGCTATATTAAAATGCTGTACTAAAATGCTTCTAGTTGGTCAGAGCATAAAGAATTTTTTTACAATTACTCCAAAACTAGCAATTTTTACAGTTTATTACTCTAAAATTAGCTGTAGTGTACTGTAAAAACAACATTCATTTTTTAGTGTAGTATCGATGTTGTTCAAAGAAAAAAAAATTTTACTTTTTAGAGCAATTTTCAGCTGCATATTTGAAGTCGGTTCTTTTTTTCTTTTCAAAAATTGTTTTTACATTTGGTGATGATTTGCTGTATTGAATTTATACATGCTTTTATTCAAAGTTTTTTTTACCTAGATGTACGTAGCTTTGTTTACATAGCCTTTGTCCTTAGTTCACACTACTTCGTCCTTAGTTTACACAACTTTGTCCTTAGTTTACACAACTTTGTCCTTAGTTTACACAACTTTGATCCAGAATTTCCACATTACCGAATTTTACTCAATGCTAGTTTGAATATAAATGTCCCCAACTCTTGAGTAAATAATAACATAAAATAGAACTGAACAGTGCAGTTTCAGTGTGGTAAAAAATGGCTGGTGCGATATACCTAGCAAAAGGGAGCCCTAGATTTCCCGCGTATAGAGGATTCCAAATTCTGCAGGAATAATCACGTGACACAGCCATGTAAGGGGTTGCTTCATTTCGTTTAAAATAAATTTGTGGGCCGCAGAACAGAGTCTGCCTGTAATAAAGTTTCATTAAAAAGAAAAAAAAAGAGGAAAAACCGCATAGAAATTTCACGTAGATCGCGCAACAGGCCATGTTTGGGTGAATAATAATCATAGCTGAATTTGAATTTTATTTTCCGCTATAATTTTGGTTTTTATTTTTTTCTCTCCCGTTTTTGCATTTTGAAAAGAGAACATTCGACTTTGTTTTCTTAATGTGCTCGTGCATTTAATGTAATTGCTATTGATGTTGTATTGGAGGTACAAAATGGAGTGTAGCTTTGTTTCTTGTGCAGAAGTTCAATTTTTTTCATAAGTGCCGTCTTTTCGTTTCTTTTATTTTTCTTTCTTTCTGTTTTTTAATTTCAGTCGTGGAGGAAAACGAGAAGGGCTGTATTTCTCTTCAAAACAAATACGTATATCCCTCCATTTTGCCTTAAAATTAAATGTTTCTAGATTTTTATGGAAGTATATGTGAAAAGCAAGTTTTAATACAAACTAAAATGATACATTTTCATACATTGAAAACTGAAGAAAGTTTTTATTTCATTAAAAATGAAAGTGCACTAAATTTTTAAACGGCTCCTTAAAAATTTTGCTGTAAAAAATAGGTCCTGCTGTGCCCTAGTAAATTGCCTATAGTATTTTTTCAAACCTTAATAATATTTTTTATTTGCCATACAGTGCCCTGATTTTGCCTATGATATATTCGTCAGTACAGTCTATAATTTTAGTTTGAGATGGTATCTTTCAGGTTCAATAAATTGTACAGCAGGTAGTTTTAATCTAAAAAAGATAAAAATTTAAATCTGCAATAGAGACTACAGCCTGTAATTCAGCTTATAGTTGAGACAGTTTATGGAGCAGTACTATTTCATTATGTAGTTTATATAATTTGTACTTTCATTTTGAAGCATAGTTCAAAATTTCAATACTCTATCTTAGCACATAACGGAGCGGTAAAATATAAAAAAGCATTCCATAATAAAGCACATGTGAATATGTTCATAGATTATTTCATGAAGGGGCTATGAATCCTTAGAACCGATTAGAAGTTTGCATAAAAAAAAAAGAAATGACATTAGAGCTCTCAACGTATTGTAATACTTGGTGATGCACTTAAATGGTCATTCACCAAAATAAAAAGATCACAAGAATTCTCGTGACACAAGTTTACAAGGTTCCAATATAAAACAGTTTAGATTAATTTTATCGACGGTATGTTCCTGTGCTAAGCGCAAAAGTGGTACACTACATAAAGTGATGTTTTTGCAGTATAATACTGGCAGCACAGGTTCCAGTTTAAAACTATAAAATGCACAGTAATAAGCTGTAAAACTAGCAATTCCACATTTTGTTACTGTAAAGCAGCAATTTTTGTTTAGAACCACAATTTTACAGTTTATTACTACAAAATTAGCTGTATTATACTGTAAAAGCAACAGTATAATACTGGCAGCAAAGGTTCAAGTTTAAAACTGTAAAATGCACAGTAATAAACTGCAAAATTTACAATTTCAGTGTTTCACTGTAAAACAGCAATTTTACAATTTATTAGTGTAAAATTAGCAATTTTACAGTTTATTGCTGTAAAATTAGCAATTTTTACAATTTGATACCATAAACTTAGCTGTATTATACTGTAAAAACAGCATCTAATTTTTACAGTGTATCTGCAGGCGATCTCAAACTGTGATATTGCTATTTAAAGTTTCGCACCTTCATGCATTTGATTCAGGAGGTACTTTTCAGAATAAAAAAATATATATTTTCCGTTCTCGAATGATCATAAAACATTACATTTGGATAAAACATGCGACGAAAAAATACCTAATGACAAAAATTCAATTTTGTTAAAAAGTGCAGATACGACTTTTGGGCAAGCCATGACAAAGCTACATCTAAGAGCACCCTTGAATTGGATAAACAATTAACTTCAATGTTTAAAAAAAGAAAGATTGAAAATAAAAGAAAAGAATGAGTGTTCTTGTTCGTTATGCACATTTTCCTCTTTATAATTGCTTTTATTTTAATTTCCCTTGATAAATAATCTTTTGTAATAGTTCTTAATATTAAATTTATGTTTGTAGTTTGTTTTTTTTTAATGAAAATTTCGCAAACAAATACAAACAACGCTTGCATGCTGTATGCTGATATTGTTCGTACCTTCCCTCGAAACGAAAACTATCATCGAAGCACTCTTCGAAAATCAAACATCCATCAACTATTCCCCGTTTCCGAAAGATATCTCGATGTGCGAGATTCCCTCACAGATAATAGAAACAAATCTACCCGAAATCACTTCACACAAACCCCCGCCCACCACATATTCATCCCAGAACTTCCAACAACAACAAACTTCCAAATACATCAAAAAAGAAGAAAACGCAAATTCCCCCTTTCGAACAAAAAAAGACCTCCGGAAAATACGGTTTCATCACCAGAAAACTTTTAAGTTTGCACTGCACGCAGAATTCTACATTATTACAAGGTGCACATATATGTGTATGTATACTGCGAAATAAATAAATTTAGGTGGATAAGTGAAAAAACAGAATCTCCGGGTGTATGGTAATGTCCGTGAGTTTATTTATTTGTGTGTTTATTCGCTCGCATCAACACCTCCTTCTTGTGAGCATATTCCTTATCCCGTTATGGTACAAAAGCAATTTATTCGAAGAAGAAATGGAGAAAGTATATTACCAAGGGGTTTCTTTCCTTACCTCCGTTTCCCCTACTTTTGCTCTATTTTATCCACATACAGAAGCACACATGAAGATATATATAGATATATTTATATACGGGAGGAGATGAACCAATGACCGTTTGCTTTTTTGGTTAGATGGGGGCTTTCTTGTTTACTTTTTTGTTTTTCTTTTTCTTCTGTCCCGTAAAATATGGATGTTCTATGGAGGACTAACATATTTTTGGGAAATGGCGCAGCTACAAATGAAAAACTGATATGGTTGTATGTTTTCAATGGCGCAATTTTTTTTTTTTTTTTTGAGTTTCGTAATGGATCAAAATGTAGCAATTTTCTGGAGCCACGATAGTAGATCGGAGTATCGATGATATATAGCAAAATGTCGATTGGATAGGCCCTATCCGAAATATAACCAAAATAACTAAAATTAATAAATTTTAAGAGTAATCTATTATGGAAAACAATGCGTCCATAAAAGTTGTGTAAACAACAGTTTGACGAAAATTATTGAAAGGAGTAGAAGAACGTAAATTTAGAATTATCTCACTTTGTAAAAATATTTCATGTGTGATGCAGTCCCGCGTTTTTCATTTTACTCTGCTGATAAGTTTTTACCCTAAATAAATTCAAACATTAAAATTAAGAAATCAAAATAGTGTACTGTCTGATTTTCTTAGGCAAAACCTTCCGCGTATTTACGCATGCGTCAGGTCTTCTCTGATCTTTCAAAAATAGGAGTGATAGGTAAGATAAAAATAAGGAGAGGAATAATAGAAAGCTTTTTGAGCCGTATCAAACAACGTAGAAAGATGCTAATTTCAAGTACATAGTTTAGTTGAATGTGTCAAAAGGATATAGCAAATGCAAGTTTGAAATTGAAAACTTCGGAAAGTTCCCACTCACAGCCCATCACCCCCTTTTTTAAGTGAAATGGTTCGCGAGTGCTAGGCGCGGTTTTCAAGGACGGACAGTACATCTTTTCTTTCCATCCTCTGTCTCATCCCTAGAAAATCAGTTCTGTACCTCAAGGTCAGATTAGTGTTAGTCCAAAAATTGCTATATTCTATAACTGCATTGTATGCAGAATCCCATTCCGCATCGACCCATGATATCTTTGTTCTATAAAAGAAATTCCTTCGCAATTATTTAGCAGGGTTAAAAGAGCGCGAGTCCCATCCTTAGCATGCATCAGACAAACGTTTTTGAGCTCTTCGGAAAAGTAACGAAAATAGGCGCAGTTTAGTCTGACTCAGAGGCACAGGGTTATTCTATTGAATTGATTTCTTCTTCGACTCTACACTGCAAAAAATGAACTGCTGTTTTCACAATATAATACTGGCAGCCAATGTTCCAATTTAAAACTGTAAAATGCACAGTAATAAACTAAAACTAGCAATTTGACAGTTTCTTACTGTAAAGTTTGCAATGTTACAGTTTATTGCCGTAAAATTTAGCTGCATTTACTGTAAAAATAACAGTATAACACTGGCAGCAGTGGTTCCAGTTTAACGCTGTAAAATGCACGGTAATAAACTGTTAAATTAGCAATTTTAGTTTAATACTGTAAGATTAGCAACTTTACAGTTTATTACTGTACAATTTGCAATTTTTGCAGTTTATTAGTATAATATTAGCTGTATTATACTGTAAAATCAACATTCATTTTTTACACCGTACTGTTTCCGTATATTTCATTCCTTCAGTACTAATTTCACTCCTCCAATAAATATCAAAGAGTATTTTCATACCTTTAAGAAAAAGCTTTTGCAATATCTCAGTATATAACCACAAAATTAAAAAGAACTACCATAAAAAATTACAAGTTTTAAATGTGTTGTTATAAATTATGTCTGTAAATGACTACTGCAAAAAATAAACACTTTTTAGCCTACTTTCCCGTTAAAAATAAAATAAAGACGAAAAAAGTATTAAAAGTAGCTTAATGCATCTAAAAAATATCGCCAAGTCCAAAAAATATCGCCAAGTTAAAAAAATAAAAAGGTAAAATGAATATCGAAAAATTAAAAATTTGAAAGTAGGGTACTGAGATGGGGAATTTGTGTGTGTGTGTGTGTCGGTCGGTCGGTCGGTCGGTCTGTCTGTCCCCCTCTAATAACTTTTGAATGAACATTCCGATTTGGACAAACTTTTTTGTTGGAAAGATCTCGGCGAGTACAGCTCATTCCCATATTTGATTTTTCGATTTGAACAATTTTTGGTTCAACTTTGAACAGTTCAAAAAACCGGTCCCGCGATGCTAACTTTTGAATGAACAGTCCGATTTGAACAAACTATTTTTTGTTCGAAAGATCTTTTCAAAGATACTTTACTCCCGTATCTACATTTTCGATTTGAACAATGTTTCGTTCAACATTGAACCGTTCAAATAAGCTGTCACCCCCAATAACTTTTGAATGAACAGTTGGATTTAAACAAACTTTTTTTTGTTCCAAGCATCTCGGCAAGGATACTTTATTACCGTATCTAAATTTCCAATTTGAACATTTTTGGTTCAACATTGAACCGTTCAAGCAAGCTTTCCTCACCTAATAACTTTTGAGTGAACCGTCCGAATGGAATAAACTTTTTTTTGTTCGAAAGATCTCTGCGAGTACAGCTCATTCCCATATTTGATTTTTCAATTTGAACAATTTTTGGTTCAACTTTGAACCATTCAAACAACCTGTCCCGCGATGCTAACTTTTGAGTGAACAATCCGATTTGAACAAACTTTTTTTTGTTCGAAAGATCTTATCAAGGATACTTCATTCCCGTATTTACATTTCCGATTTGAACAATTTTTCGTTCAACATTGAACCGCTCAATCAAGCTGTCACCCCTAATAACTTTTGAGTGAACAGTCCGATTTAAATAAACCTTTTTTTTTTTTTTTTTTTTTTTCGAAGGATCTCAGCAAGGATACTTCATTACCGAATTTAAATTTTCCATTTGAGCATGTTTTCTTTCAACATTGAACCGTTCAAGCAACCTTTCCCCACCTAATAATTTTTGAGTGAACCGTCCGAATGGAATAAACTTTTTTTTTTTGTTTGAAAGATCTCGGAGAGGCTTTCCCATACATTCCCATGTTTCGCTTTTTGATTTGAACCATTTTTCGTTCAATATTGAACCGTTCAGAAAAAAAAAAAAAACATTAGCGTCTACGGGGAATTTAAGTTGAATGTTGATCCTGAACTTAAAGTCGGATTTCCTTCAACTAACTTTGTAAGAAAATGGTTTTGATAAATAATGTTTGTAAAGTACTTTTCTGAGTAATCTTCTTTGAGGACTCTGATTCCGACTCCGACTCCGAAAACATGGCGGAAATGCATTCTCAGAAAAAAAAATGACTGACTGTGCAGACGATTTTTTGTTTATTTATTCATTTGTTTTATTTTATTTATTTATTATTATTTTTTTTTTTTTTTTAGCAGACGATTTTTTTGTAACAAAATTTTTTTCATTCACGAGAACATTTTATTCTTTATTTATATTTAACAACTGTCAACGGATTAGAAGTGAAATTCGAGACATTTTATTAACGGACGAGTTTTTTTTTCTTTCTTTGATAAAATGCGTTTTGATGCTCTTTGTACTTTTATTTATTTATTTATTTATTTATTTTGTTATTATTTTTATTTTTATTTATTTATTTTTTTTGAAAACGATGGAGGATTTTTTCTACGGTGGAACTGTAATAGTTACACTCTTTAAAAGGTGGGACAAAACTTTATGTATACGTGTCTATTTCACCTGATGAGAGGGGTATATTTTGCTTTTTGAAATCAGCTCTAAGTGCTAAAAAGGTATGTTTGACATAATTTTCAGTCTCTGATAATCAAGAGAATAATGATCAGATGCGAGAATGCCGATGTCGATGTACGGGAAAGTAGGCTCGTTTAGTTCTTGACAGAACTTCTTGTTATATTTGTTGTTATTCATCAGCTCTGTAAAAGTCTACAATAAAGAGTAAACATTTTTTACACTAGTTTTTACACTGCCAAAAATAAACCGTTGTTTTTACAGAGTAATACTGGCAGCCGAGGTTTCGGTTTAAAACTGCAAAATTCACAGTAATAAAATGTAAAATTACCAATTTTACAGTTTATTACCGTACATTTTACAATTTTGAACTAGAACCTCTGCTGCCAGTATTATACTGTAGAAACAACACTTTATTTTTTGCAGCGTATTCATCAACTTGGTATAAAAAGTTACTATAACTTTTAGTACTTACTATAAAAAGTTAAAATTTGGCATGTAATGTTAATTGTTATACAACAACTCCAAAAGACTACTGTAAAACTGAAACATTTTTTTACGTTTGTGTTGATTGATCAGCACTGTAAGGCTAATGACGGCCCGGATTATTAACTGTTTAAAAGCTGTTAAGGAAGAACATAAGACCATCAGGGACGTCATTTTAAGTTTTTCCAGGGGGGGGGGGACAAAGGGTGAAAACACAATGCAAATTCTTCAGAAAACAGCAAAAACCACGCCCACTTATATGTAAATACATTGATTTCTCAAACTCAGGGGGAGGGGGCAATTGACCCCCCTGCGCCCCTAAATGACGGGCCTGAAGACCGTCATTAAATTTTTGCTACGGTTATTGTAGAAATTTAAAATTCCAGAATCTTGAAACTCGCCAATTTGTCTTTTTGCACAACCCCTTTCGAACGGAAAGGTCATTCGAAAATACTTCACAAACCAAAACATTTCGCGCCGAGAAAAAAAAAATAAATAAAAACACGTCCAAAAGCAAGCATAGAAGAGAAGAAGGAGAAAAAAAAAAAAAAAAAACTGATGGTAACGCAGCCAGGACAGGGAAGAGGGGGTGTACCACGCCACCGTGTGAAGTTGCCACGTGCTCGGGTCACCTGAAAAGAGTCCCTAATGTGAACGTCGATCAGCGGACCTTTTCCTGGGAATCCTCACATGCACACTCGCACATTAGATGCACAACTCATACGCCGATCGTCCTACACAAAAGAAAAAAAAATGGGGAAAAACTCGGGAGAAAAAAAAAGACCTTTCCACAGCATCTTCTGAGTTGATTTTTTCCTTTATCTGTGTCCATGCGGTTTTGCTGCTGAGATGTAACTAATGTTCCACTGGCCACCGGTTGCCATTTTTTTTTATGTATTTTATCTCCCGATCGTCAGTGGTTTCGTTCATAAAGAGAGAGAGAGAAGCTTTTTAAAAAGAAAAATCCATACAAGAGTTTGACCTGAAAATGAACAAAAGTAAACACGGTGGCAAATGGAGGTTGTCATGTGTTTGTGGAAAAATGGATGGATGCTGAAAAACATATATAGGTTGTTCTGTACGAAGTGAAGGTTGTTTTTATTTTGCTAGAGGCTGCTGTCAAAAAGCTGTAAATGTATCTTTACTCTTCGCACAAAAGAGTAGTAGCGAAGATTAAGTTTAGAATGTTCGTCCATTAGCACTTCTTTCACCGGCAGAACTTCCATTCTCGTAAGCTTAGAAAGATATTTATTTCAAAAAAAGTTTTCTTTTTCTAAGACTACGGAATAAATGCATATTTGATTATGAATTAATGTCTCAAACCGAATTTATTGACACACCCCCGTTGAGAATATCAGAAAATACATCTAGGGGGTAAAGAGCATACACTGTAAAAAATGAATGTTGTTTTTACAGTATATTACAGCTTATTTTATAGAAATAAACTGTAAAAATTGCTAATTTTATAGAAATAAACTGTAAAAATTGCTAATTTTACAGTAATAAATTGTAAAAATTGCTAATTTTATAGAAATAAACTGTAAAAGTGCTAATTTAACAGTTTGTTATAGTGCATTTTACAGTTTTAAACGGGAACCTCCGCTGCCAGTATTATACTGTTGTTTTTACAGTATGATACAGCTAAATTTTGGGGTAATAAACTGTAAAATTCCTAACTTAACAGTAAGAAACTGGAAAATTGAAAGTTTTAGTTTATTGCTGTGCATTTTACAGTTTTGAATTGGAACCTCGGCTGCCGTATTATACTGTAAAAACAACAGTTCATTTTTTGCATTGTGGCATTGGGACTAATCGTGGCTTTTGAGTTGTAACATAGAATAAAACAATGGGCAGCATACAGGGATGAATAAAGACATAGTTTTTGGAAGGGGCATAGAAAAGTGCCCCTATTCCCCACATTACATTGAAAAAATCCAAAAAAATAATAAAAAGTTCTCAAGAGGCATTTATTCAAATGCTTTTTGACCATGAAAAAGCAAACGATAGTTTCATTCTCTTTGGTTGATAGATAGCGAGTAGCGCGATCCATTGCTTTAGTCGAGTTTTGGGCTTTTGACAAGGTGATCTCCTATCTCTTACCTAAGGTTCTTTAATGCGTTAGAAACGGTAATTGTATGAAACAATATTCTTTAAATTGCATCTAACTTAAGAACTTTTCGTAAAAAATTTACTTAAATATATTCAGTTAAAATATGTTTTTCATTTTCATTTTTTATGCTAATTAAACAAGTTCAAGAATAAAAACTACTTTTTAACAGTTTACTTTTAATATTACAATTGATCACATTTCTTACTACGTAGATAATTTATTTTTGGTAATTTTTTTATGCATCACGGTTTTACAATTTATTAGTATCCATTTTGTAATATTTAGTATGAGTAATATTTCATAATATTTAGTATGAAAAGACAATCTGAAAATATAGTCTGAAGTAATAGAAAAACTATAACGTTCAGAAAACAGAGTAATTAACTATAGAGTATAGAAGTTTGAAAAGAAAATGAAAGAAATGCTTGAGAGGAAAAAAAACAATGTTTTGAAACCTGGCTGTTATCCTTGATGACAAAAATTTTAATTTGTAAGAAAAAGGTTCAATTTATTTTTCTTTATTTTTTTTTCTTTTAAGTGATTTTTTTTAAAACGTAAACGAAAATATCTATCTTATCTATCTTCATATCCATCCGCATACGTAAAAAAAGAAGGAGAGCCGTACATTTTTCAAAATTTGCATTATTGTGTAAATGATCTGAAGTTCCTTTTACTCGTACTGTCGGGCCACTTTTGCCATAAAATTGGTAAGCGGCCTGTGAAAATGATTCTATGTGAACAAGGAGAAAAAAAAAATAGTGCCCGTGTTTCGTGAATTTCGCTGTGACTCTGAATAATTTAGAGGCTAACACACATCTGTAATAGAATAAAAATACAGGAGATAGGAAACATCTATGTAAACAAAGCCTTACATTTGTAAATAATAAATTCTAGTGTTACAAATTTCTGAATTTCTTCATTTCTATGTAATAAGTTTCTACAGGGTGTCCACAAATAACTGAAGGTTCAAAAAAAATTTATTACTTTAATACAAATTTTTCTATAATGATAAAATAAATGTTAAATGAAAGTAACATCATTGTTAATCAATGTTTAAGTATTGGTTTCTATTCTCCGTGCCTTTAACTGTAACCACAGATGGCAATCTTTTTGGAAAGGCTTCTGCAGCGGCACGCACCTACAGAGGCACTCTTTCACAGGCACATGTTATTAATTTTTTCATTCGTACACTTCGCTTTTTCTACCACTATGCCTTACTTCTACACTACCTGTTTCTTTAAACAATTTTAAAGTTCTTTCAATTAATCTCTTTGACACATTAAATACTTCATTTTTTTTAATCACAATTCCGCTTACCTTTTAAATTCAATTCGAGAATTAAACGGAGTTAAGCATCCATCTTGATAATGCAAAGAATGAAACCGATTTTAATTCAAAGAATCGTCTGCACTATTGCTTATAGAATTAAACTAAATCTATTAAGTGGTGCCAACAGTAAAAAACGTCTTGAATGTAAGTTATGCGCAAATAACTTTCGCCGTCAGTTATTTCTGGACACCCTGTATATTATAAATTTCTATATTATAAATTTCTGTATCATAAATTTCTACATTTCTATATTATAAATTTTTATGTTAAATTTTTACATTTCTATATTGTAAATTTCTAGATCATAAATTTCCATAATTCTATATAATAAATTTCTATATTTAGTTCTTTATATTTCCACTACTACAAGTATTCCTTAACCATGTAACAGTTTACAGATTCAACAATATAAACCAGGAGTTTAGAATGTGCCACTACAATGTGGGGTGCCGCAGAATGAGGCGAGGAGTGCTACGAAGTGTTCATGGTATCAATATATATCTATATATGTCTATAATTGATAGACAAGAGTGGGGTGAGACTCTTCTAGTGCTAAAAAGGGGTCACGAATTGGAAAAGTTCCGAAACCATTGATGTAAATTGTAAACAATTTACAAAAGTAATTTTTCACATTGTTTCAAAAGTTGCGACTAAACTCTAACCTCTTATCAAAATTCACGCAGAACTCCAACTAGGACTTCTCTGCTGCAAAAGAATTTGCGTGATCTCAGAAAAATCCTTGCAGACACATACTTCTTGTTCATCACATCACAAAACCTCCTTGTTCTTTCTGCTAAGCACCTGTGGAATAAGAAACACTCTTCCTGGTCTCATCTGGTCAGTGACGAATGCAAGATTCCGGGGGTGGAGAGGTGCATTGATTTTCGTTTTGCCCGCACTGCCCCCTCACAGTCGAGCACAAGGCTTACAAATCGAACAGCAAAAGATGTCTTTTTCAGACACAACTCGATACATCTCCCCTCCCCTCTCCCTCCCATGAGGAGCATCCGGCTTCCAATTGTCCCCTGATCGTCTGTGAAGAATTACATCAGGAGTGTGGTGCTCCCCGAACTTTTGCCGGGCAGGGGTGATTTCATTTGGAGACCTCAACACTTGTTTTTTTCGCCTTCTTTCTCAGAGCGAGGTATAGTTCAGCTGACCCTTACTTACTTGCAATATTTGCAGAGATATCTGCTGGTTTTGATACGTTTTGGTATATGATGTGCGTGTATATCACTTATATACAGGGTCATTCCATAGTGACTAACGTAACATTCAGAGCTGATTTTGTAACTGTTTTTACTTGTAACTTAAAGGATAAAAAATATGTTTTAGTTATGCTGGTGGATTTACAATGTACATGGTATCTATGTATCATTTCTGCTAAGAATTTAAAACAAAATTACTGAAAGTAGATATTTTTTCAACCAAAATAGCAGCGTGACTAACGTAACATTTTTACAACACAGAAAAACAATGCTCATGTTGTGAGGCAAAAATTTCTCAAAGTTAAGCAAGTATTAAAAATTGAATGATATATTTGAAAAATGTATAAAGTTGGCTTTTAAAAACATAAAACACATTGATTAAATCTTAATTTTTTTTAGTCTTAAGTGTCACCTTTACTCAAGATGGAGTGTGACTAACGTAACCATTGAATAACAAGCAGTAGACACACTACAAACTATTTATTATAGCTAATCTCAGTGATTATTACAATACTTTTTAAACTTTTTTTAAAACTTCTTATGTTGTATGATTTTTATTCATTTATTTATTTATTTATTTTTCGATACTTTTTTCTCTTCGGTATTTTTTTTTCCTTCGGCTGAGGTAGACATTTCTATGGAATGACTCTACAGAGATATTGCTTGGGCTGTTATCACTTCGAGAGTTTACTCCTTCACATATTTCGGGGTGTGAAATTCGTTATGAGAGAGAAAGAAGGAGTGCAGAAAACAAAACAGTAAAAATCATAATAGGGATAATTTCCTTAGAGAACAAAGCTAACTTTTTAAGAATGAAATGGAAGATGGAAGATGAAGAAAACAGAATAAATGCTTACTATAATTTTGATTTTTAGCATTTTAAGTATTTGAGAGTTTGTAAATAAAAAAAAATAATCAATTCAGTGTAATAAAAGAAAAAAAAAAACTCTTGGGTAGGAACTCTTAAGAGAAGAAATATGTTGAATTCTTGTTTCATTTCACGAACTTAATGAAGAACATGGTATTTAATACCATATAATTCAGTCAAATTTTGAAAAATTCCGGAAAAAATTTTGAAATAATTGCCGAAATACCACCATATAAATATTGTTTCTGGGAATCTTTTGAAAATTTAGCTACTCGTATTTTATAGAAGTAGTCCATGCTCTTCAACACTTCAAACAAGGACCTAATTTTCTTTGGAGTTTCTGTAGGCAGTTTTATGTAGCTATCCGTGCTTTTTTTTTCCAAGATGGAACTGCCGTAATAGAAATAACAAGCACCTTTATATAACAGAGTATTTAGTGGAATGCCATGTTATTAGGTCTAAAACAACAATGTATTAAAAACCACTTAGAAAACCCAAGTAGCACACTTCGTTTTTTAAAGGTTGTAAAATGGTTATTAACGTTGTAACAACGGCTTAAAAACGTTTATAAAACGTTTAAAGGTTATTTGAGCTACCTGGAAAGATTCATGACTAATGACGCTAATAGTTAAATTGCAATTTGGTTGTAAGTGGTTGTGTTGAAAACATAATAACATAACTTCTAGAACTTTCTACTCTGGTATTTGAAATTGAGAATTAACGAGTTTCTTTAACGTGAGATTTTCTGAATTTAAGAAGTGGTTAAAAGCTTTGTAAATATCATGCTACGCGAAATAATCGTTCACATTGTAATAAAGATGTCACAAAAGAGTTCTAATATTTAAAAAAAATAAATCATCGTTTTTTTTTCTTTTCAACATAATTAAATGTTCTAATTCGAGTCAATAAGGCTCCTTTTAGTCATCATAATGTTACAATTAATAGTTAAATGCTTAACTCCATTTGTAGAGCAGTATTAACATTTTTAGAAACTCGAATATAATCATAGAGCATTACCAACAATGGAGCTAACATGGCACGGCATTGTAATTTTGAAAAGTTTTGTTTCGCGTTTTGACACACAGCAGGCAATTGTAGTTTTAAGTAGATGTTTTTAAAAAACAGTTTTATTTCATTTTTCTTAAAGCAGCAAAATATTAGGCACTTGTATTGCCGCTAGAGGAATTATGAAACAAGCTCTCAACTCTACGTTATTTACTGCTCCTTTTTTTCTTTAAAATGAAGCACTGGGTTGAATTTTTGCCACACATGTTTCGCCTTAGAATTAATTAAAATTCTGACGTATTTATAGTAGACATTTCGTTTTGCTCAGTTGGCATATAATTTGATAAAAATTGAATTTAATTATTTCCTGCAGCTTCCCATTCACCAATTTAAGTCGAGACAAAAGAAAAAAAAAAAAAAAAAAAAAAAACTTCCTTCAGAGATATTTAATCCCTAAAATAAAACTGAACGGTAAAAAAAATATCTATATATATATATACCGGGATAATGACATAAACTCCGAAACTCATGATTTAAAAATAAGGTCGTAAATGCTTCCTTCATTCAATTTCGCTATTTTTTTTTTTTTTTTTGTTTCCCTTTTTTGCCAACATCCCATTCACGGGCGAGGATAACTAGGAAGTTTAAAAGAATCGAGTCAAAATTTGAAGAAGCATCGAAATTATTTTTCTCTCCCGGGAGGGTGACCTCTCCCCCCTGGAGGGTCAAAGGCAGGAGGGGGCTGAAAAAAGGGGGGTAACTGTCGAGTGAGAAATGAAGCTGAAATGACGGATGACTTTAAAGATTTAAAATTTTATTTGAACCACTTTGGCACTTCTGGGTCTCCGTTGCGCTGGAGAATTTAAGGAGCGACGGGGGACTTTCTTTTTGGAGAATTTTTTTTCTACTTTATTTTAAAGAATGTAAAATAATAAAAAGGTGTAATTCGCTTTCCTTTTTGATATGTTTTATTCATGAATTTTACGGGGACGTCGCGTTTTGAACATGCTTGAAATGAGGAGAAGCTCTTTTATCTTTGTTGTTTTTTTTTTGTTCTATTTTGTTGGGAGGTTTAGGTTTTAGTTGCAGATAAAAATTTCAGTTCACGAGTTGCGTGAAGAAAATGACTAATACAACTCTGCTCGGGAGTAGTTGACTGTCTAGAAGAAGAAGTTTTGTGATGAATTATGTCCAGAATAAAATTAACCATTCAATTGTGGAATTTACAGTAAAACTTATTCAAAATGGAGCCGCGAGAGATCTGATATGTAATTTAATGTGTGATGAATGTAACTGGCATTGCATATCGTTACAAATAGGTAATGACAATTTCGTTTTTTCGATATCTGCTTCGAGGAAAATTCAATAAATTGACGTTTTTTCACCATTTTTTAAGAAAATGACACTATTTAAATATTATTAAACTATCAATTCTGACTTATATTTAATTAGAAATTTTTGCCTTTTTTTTTACTTTATTTTACATAGTAGGAAGTATACTGCCGTGCTAAGCGCAAAAGTGGTATCTGCAGTCAAGCTCAAACTGAGATAAATCTCTTTAAAGTTTTGCGCCACCATGTATTTGATTCAGATGAAACTTTTTCAGATTTTTTTCAAAAATATTTCCCGTTGTCAAATGACCATATAACTTTGTATTTTGGTAAAATACGTCACAAAGAGCGATAACTCAAATTTGTACAAAAGTGCAGATACGACTTTTGTGCTTATCACAGCAGTATGGTAATCGCAAAAAAATTTCACCATAGCTCATGGGGACAAGCATAGCTCATGGACTTTAATGTTTTAAATTCGTCAAATAGTTTTTGGGTTCATACCAACTGTAACAACTTTAAAACCTCGCTTTTTTACGGCTTGTGACTTCAGTCTTTGATTACAATTCAGTATTCTAATTGCAGAAGCTCTTCAATAGACAAATAGATTCTCAAATTGCCACTTTTCCTAGACAGAACTTGTTGCAAAAAAATTCACTCCGTTCATGGTCTTCCATAAAACAATTGACAGAACCAGAAGTTGGCTCTCATTGAACAAACTTGTTGTTAAATGGAAGGATTTCTTTTTCTTAAATGAAAGATTAATATAATTCAATTCCTGATTATTTTAAGCTCTTTGAATTGTTTCTATTTTGAGCAGAGTAAATCCTCGCTTTTCGGTAACTTTATTCATTCATTATAATTCAGTTTCTTATTTCTGTAAGTTCTTCTATTGCTAAAAAAACTTCCAAATTACCCTTTTTCGCGAGAATTCTTCGACATACAACAAATGAAACTCCATTCATAATCTTAAGAAAAACAGTGTTGAATTAAGTGTTCTTAGAAGTGTTCTGAAAACAGTTCCAAAAAGTGTGCTTTAAAGTATTTGAAACTGGGGACTTTGTTCGAAAGGTGTTTTAAGATTTTCAGTGATGAATTTAAGTAATTCCGTTAAAAAAAAAATGCATAATATTATCAATTTTCTGTTAAATTGATGGATTTCTTTAAAATTGAGCACTTAATAAACTCTTAATTCTTGCTTATTTCAAGTTATTTACGCCGTTTTTAGGCACATACCATTTGAACATCATCAAAACCTCACTTTTAACACATTCAGCAATTTTACCCTTACATTACAATTCCGTTCCCTAATTCTGGAAGTTCTTCAATGGACAAATAGTTTCCCAAATTAACACTTTCCTTGAGCAGAATTTGCCAGCAACAAATAGCATTTAGTTTACGATCTTCCAAAAAAAGACGTTGAACTAAATAAGTTTTTATGTTCTAAAAATTGTTTGAAACAGTGTGCTTTAAAGTGCTCTAGAAGAGCGGAAAAGGGCCCGAGTTAAAAATATATTCAAAAACTGTTTTAAGATTTTCAGTGATAAATTTCAGAATCTCTTGCAAAGAAAAAGAAATCTGAATGACTTTATCAACTTTGTTAGCTTGAAGTATTTGTTTAAAAATAAAAACTTAATGAAAAAACTCACAGTTCTTGGTTATTTTAAATTCTTTGCGTCGTTTTGGGTATATAGCATATGGAACATCATCCAAACTTCACTTATAACACATTCAGCAATTTTACCCTTCCGTTACAATCCCATTTCCTAATTCTGGAAACTCTTCAATGAACAAATAGCCTCCCAAATTACCACTTTCCTTGAGCAGAACAAACTTGACAGCAACAAATGGCAGTTCGTTTACGACCCCCCCTCAAAACAGCTGACACAGCCTTGAATTGACTCTTACTGAACAAATTTTATGTTTATAATAATAGTAACATACTTAAAGGCATCACGTTTAGTTAATTTGTAAGTTGTCATGTGTGTGTATGTGTGTTTGATCCAGAATTAAAGTATCCGCGAACTTCAATCATTTTTAAGTATCCTGTTTCCTTCGAAATTTCCAATGAAGTTGATTCGACCGGTTTATCAAGCTTCTACTGCATTTACTTTTTGTTAAATCAAAGAATTTCTTTAAAAGTAAAATCTTAATAACCTCTCAATTCCTGATAACTTCTAGTTCTTTGCATCGTTTTTGGGTACATACCACTTGAAATATCATCAAATCTTCACTTATAACACATTCAGCAATTTCACCCTTCCGTTACAATCCCGTTTTCTAATTCTGGAAGTTCTTCAATAGACAAATAGCCTCCCAAATTACCACTCTTCTTGAGCAGAACAAAGTTGCCAGCAACAAATGGCATTCCGTTCACGATCTCCCGCAAAACAGTTGACACAGCCATAAATTGAAGACCACATGCGCCAAGTGGGGAATGGCGAAGAGAAGAGGAACTTAGAGACGGATTTAAATAAAAATAAAATGCGAGGGAAGAGAGGTTTTGCAAACTCGTCTGCATTCGGATTTATAAATCAGGAGAACATCTTGCGTGTCGCCTCAGCCCCATTCTTTTATTGAGGGGTAGTTTTCCAGCGGATTGTCTCCGCATTCAGATTTGCTTTAATGTGCGAAAAGGAGAAGTTTTCTGCCCTCGGGATATAAATGGCTTTGGTTTTTTTTTTAATTTTTTTGATTGATGTTCGATGATTGAAAAGTGAAAGTGCTGTCTCGCGCGTAGATGAAAAAGGTTAAATGGTTTTGAAGATGTTATATCAACAAGTGTGAATACTAAAATGTTTTCTTTTTCTGAATTATTTTTCGAATTTTATGGTTTAATTAATTTTTACATCATTACAAAACCAAACAAACAACCAAGAGCGTATTTTTTTAACTAAATTTTAATTTCTGATGTAGGGGAAGGGTGGGCATAGTGGCCACTGAGGGCAAAGTGGCCACTTGAAGTTTTCCTCCCTATATAGTTCTGCAGCCTTGTAGCAATAAACCTCAACTACTCGCCCGGCAGCCGTTCTTGTGTTATAGTTTGGTGCCGCTCAGACGCAAACTCACGGAGATATCGCAAATTTTTCACTTTTTCGACCCTCTGATGTTAGGTAAGTGCATCACATGTTTCGCTTTAGTTTATTGTAGGACTAGGTGAAGTAAATTTTACATCAATGGTGCAAAACACCATGTTTCTAGCTTTGAATTCATATGTCTCAACAGTAGATACAACAACGGGTTGTACGTGAAATATTGTTCTTTCGAAAATGGCGCGCTAGAAGGCAAAGTGGCCACAGCCGTGGCCACTTCGATTGGTCGATTCGAAACGTCGATTGTTTTTTCTGTGGTGATTGTTACTCGAAATCTAAGGACAACGAAGGCTGGATTAGATGTTCTGGGTACCTCAAATGGGCTCACGAAGCCTGCACAGGAGCCGAAGAGGAGGACGATGAGTTTATTTGTGATTTATGTAAATACCAGTGATTTCATAACTTCACATACTTTTAGTAATGCCTATTTTTGTTTAAAACCCTAATACAATTGTTCTGAGTTCTGAAACTAAATGCGTTTCATTTTTCCATACTATCTAAATCTATTTAGGCAGTGGCCACTTTGCCCTACCTAGTGGGGCAAAGTGGCCACTTTGACAGCTTTTGGTAAAGTAAAAATTTTGTACAAATAAAGTTTAAAAATCTAGTTGTTTATATTTTTTAATCAGGCCTAAGTAACCATACTAAATGTTGAAGGGATTTATAAAATGTTTCAATAAAGTTTAGGGGTGGAAAAAAATAGATGTTCCTTAGGGTGGCCGCTATGCCCACCCTTCCCCTGCGTTGTTTTTACGTACTTACATTTTTTTCCCCTTTAATTGCTCAGTTCGCATCACCATATGCTTTTTCCATCAATATTTTTTTACTTTTAACTAGTAACAAAATGTTATTGGTTTAGGTGAAATGATCGTTTGTGCAGTCACAGTGAGCATTGCGTCACTCATTACGTTTTCTTATCACTAGTGATTCTTGCAGGCACCAATGAAAAATCGAGCAACTTGATAAATTACCAAATATCTAGTTTGATTAGTTTAAGACTTAATTCTCTCATTCGCGTTTCTTACTGCGCGTAGTAACGTTTTCATTCAATTTGCTAGATGAGAAAAGTAGTATTTCCTATTAGAAAACTCAAAAACTTACGAAACTCCAAGCCAGAGAGGTTTCACACTGTAAAAAGTGAATGTTGTTTTTACAGTATAATACAGCTAATTTTATAGTAATGAACTGTTAGAATTACTAATTTTACAGTTTGGTAGAATCCATGTCGATTCAGGCAGGGTCGAACCTTGATGGTCTCCGATTTTTTTTATTTTAACATATGTTTAAATTCAAACAAAATAAGGAATACGTACATTTTGGTTTTTCCAAAAAAAAAATCCTGGCCCGAGATACGGGCCGTCTAAGATGGCTTGTCGGGCCTTATTTCACACTTGCGATTTTCGAGAAAATTTTTAAAGTGTTTTTCCTCTGTAACGGTACAACATATTCTGTTGCGGTTGGTTTTATTTAAAAGATTATTTTTTTCTGTTTGCAAAGATGTGCAGCATTTTTAAATTCGTGTATAACTTTTTTTTTCACAATTTTTTGAAAAATAAAAAAATTTGATCATCCTTTTGATTTTTCTCAAAAATGCCAATCTCAAAAATTTTCTCTTTTTTACTGCTTATCAGTACTGTTGAACACTACATTCCCTGAAAACGGGAGCTTCCACTTTTGCGTTTAACAGATTTTAGAGCAGTTTTAAAAATTCGAGGAATTTTGCAGGAATCGTACCAACACTGGTCAGCCTACTATGTAGCCTAAACAGTACAAATGCGACTTAGGATGGGGTTTTTTCCCCAATTTTATTTTAAAATAGTGAAAAAACAGTATTAAGCATTTCTGACACGTGTTTCAAGTCTAAAAGGAACTCCTGTTTAAATGGAAAAACAGAAGAATCCACGCTTTTGCGAGACATCTTTTCAATGGGCAAAGGCGTTCCTTGTAGTCCGGAAACAAGCGTCTACATTGTTTATCAGTTTTTAAGTATGATTATCAACTGGTGTCTTTATATCTTATAATTCAGGCAGAATTTTTATTTTCTTTTGTAATGACTTAATCATAAATTGGTTGAACAAAATCAAGATATAGTGACTGCTATGAAAGTTTAAATTTAATATTTATAAGAAGTAGAATATTTTAAAGAAAGCTTTTTAAATTGAATTTTATCCAAAAACATATTAAAACTTACAATCTACGGAGGAAACTATCAAAACCTAAAACCGTTTCAGAGATGTTGATCGGAAAAGGAAATTTCTGTTTTCTCACTCTTTAATGTTCGTGCAATACAGGTTTGTCCATTACTGTGAGTCCACATATGTGTTTTTTGGATACCTTTCACCGGGGAAGCTTTACTGGACCATTCTTTTGTTTTCTGCTGGCGGAATGCTTCAACTTCCTCTTTAGGTAAAAGTATCAACGTTGTTGATGTCAACGACTTTACCACTCGCGTGAATTCCTCGGCATTCTGAATAACGTCTGTACTGGAGCTGAAAAGATTATGTTTTGTTGAGTTGATGTTTGAAATACATTCCTTGCAAGTTTTACAGTCTTTATTTTGTTCTGGGGGTGGAATTTCAACATTGAAGATTTTAGTCAGTTTTCGTTTGGTGTGCTCTTTCGTAGCTTCAGCTATTTCCGTGCATTTTCTTGATGCACAGTTTCTTTGCCCTGCCTTCACTAACGATGGTTTTTTCACAGGAGAAACACCAACTTCGCAGCTGATTTATTCAGGAAGTTCAATTCTTCTTCAGGAGGTTCAAAGTCTTTATCTACACCATGGAAAATTTCTTCTTGCAATTCAGTTAGAGGCATTTTCGATATTCTCTCAAAACATTTAGAGCATAAAAAAATCATCACTAGAAACATTTTCACTTTTAAGCAGACCCTTAAATATACCACTCGTGTTTCCGACCTGAATAAAGTCTTTTTTTTTTTTTTTGCTACTCTTATATAGGACTTTTTTATGGATATGCACTTTATTCTTCGCTCCCCAAAATCCAAAGACACTTAAAATTCTATCCTTTCCTCACAATCGCACAAAATTGTCTATTTTTTAGCTTAAGCTTGGTGATCTAGGTTCACTACTCGCTTGCCAGGTGGCAACTGAACAATAAACTCATCATCGACCTTTTATATAACAGGCTAAATAGAATTGAATGATCTAAAACATTTCAAATGTTTACATCGACTAATAAACTGTTTATATTCCTGCTACAAATAAAAATAATGCTCCAAATGTTTCACTTGCCACCTGGAAATATGGCTGCATATGTCGAATATATAAATGAATATATATACAAATCTGCAATCATAATGACATATCAAAATACAAAACCTGCAGATCATTTTTAGTTTATTTATACAAAATTTCTAGAGGTAAATAGTACTATTCCCCCCCCCCCCTGTTTCAAACTGATAAGAAAAATTTGTTTCACTCTCCCTTCCCGCAACTCTTTTATTATTGTTATTATTATTTCCCATTCTCTGTTTTCAACACCTGCCTTACACAGCTGTTGTTGCTCTTTTTTTTTTCTAAAGTCACACATGGAGATAAAACTCAAAAAAAAAAAAAAAAAAAAAAAAAAAAACAAGGTTCTATGTACCCCCATACGCGTACCCAGTAGTGCTTAATACTATTTTTTCACTACTTTGAAATAAAATTGGGGGAAAAAACCCATCCTAAGTAGCATTTGATACTGTTTAGGGTACGCAGTAGGCTGACCAGTGTTGGTGCGATTCCTGCAAAATTCCTCGAATTTTTAAAATTGCTCTAAAATCTGTAAAACGCAAAAGTGGAAGCTCCCGTTTTCAGGGAATGTAGTGTTCAACAGTACTGATAAGCAGTAAAAAAGAGAAAATTTTTGAGATTGGCATTTTTGAGAAAAATCAAAATGATGGTCAAATTTTTTTATTTTTCAAAAAATTGTGAAAAAAAAAAGTTATGCACGAATTTAAAAATGCTGCACATCTTTGCAAACAGAAAAAAATAATCTTTTAAATAAAACCAACCGCAACAGAATATGTTATACCGTTACAGAGAAAAAACACTTTAAAAATTTTCTCGAAAATCGCAAGTGTGAAATAAGGCCCGACAAGCCATCTTAGACGGCCCGTATCTCAGGCCAGGATTTTTTTTTTGGAAAAACCAAAATGTACGTATTCCTCATTTTGTTTGAATTTAAACATATGTTAAAATAAAAAAAATCGGAGACCATCAAGGTTCGATCCTGCCTGAATCGACATGGATTCTACCGTTTATTACCGTGCATTTTATAGTTTTAAACTGGAACCTCTGCTGCCAGTATTATACTGGGAAAACAACAGCTCAGTTTTTGCAGTGCAGCTTGAGACAAAACATACAAATTACTGTTAAAATGTCCTGTACCTCCAATGAGCACAATTTTTGAATTGTCCTGCATATTAGACCTTTTGAGTGCTTGAAAAAAAAAAAGGATAATTTTGTCAAAAATGAAGTAAGAGTTGTAGGTACTACTTATGAAAGTTATATTTTTCAGAAGTAAAATAAGCTTTATACGGAAATAATTTGAACAGACCAAGATTATCACAATAGAAATTTCAAAAGTATTGTATATACGTAGTTCTGAATATAGCTTTCCTCCCTTTAACTTCTTTTTATATATTTTCGCTTTCTTTCTCTTTCTTTTTTCTTTACTTTTTTCTATGTGCACAGCACTGTACTGCTGTGCTAAGCGCAAAAGTCGTATCTATAGACCACTTCAAATGAGAAATGGCCGTTTAAAGTGTATTTGATTCAGATGAAACTTTTAAAAATATTTTTAAAAAATATTTCTCATATACAATTGACCATAAAACATTGTATTTTTGGTGAAATATGTGACTAGGAACCCCCTAGTGGCCGTAACTCAATTTTGACAAAAAGTGCAGATACGACTTTTGCGCTTAGCACGGCAGTGTGCCCTTTTGTTGCTCACTGCTGCCCTTTCAAGTGCACCCTGTTGACTTTTCAATGCGACAAAGTACTAAGCAACCGTATAATGAGCGTCACTAATAATAATTTGCTACTGCTTTTCCTTAGTACCTGGAAGTTTTTTACAGTGAAAAAGATGGGATTCGTCACCCCAAATACATGCATGCAACATATTTCGCATTTTATGCTATAACTATGATGGGTTGTTCATTATTTGATAGTTTGGTTTCTAAAAAAAAGACAAAATATTTTAATATTCGTTATGACTAATTTCGATATCAATTATTTTTATCAATACGTAGTTAATGTAGTATTCTTCTTCGCTAATCACGCCACCAAAAATATCACGTGCAACAAGAACACTAAAGTTCTTCTTCCTCGAAACTATCGTCTGCCGTCAATCCAAAATCATGCCAGAGAAAAAGGAATGGGGATCATCCCCGGAAGAACAGCTCGTCCGGATTGTCTTGGAGCACCCCCCGCCCCCGCCCCCCACTCCACTCACACCCATATCACGTCGGGAGAAACCCTTTTAGCAAAGCCCCATTTGCATTCCGAATCGAACGCCGGCTAGAAAAAAAAAAAAGAACAAAGAAAAGAAGGCATATCCTCACACTGCACCCGTAATTGTATTAAGTCGAACACACCAGGACCGTCTCACCCCCCTGACTTCGCATCAGTCCCTAGGGGACATTTTAACCTCTGTGATTAAGTTGATATGCAAATCGGCCGAAGCGCCAAGACCCGCTCGTCCATATAAATGGTTTTTGAATACCAATTGACTGCTGAGGCATTCATGGCGGGGTGGGGCCCTCTGCCGCGGAGGGCCCCCGCGCGCCAGGGCCCTCCATCAAGTGGGGCTCCAGATGTTGCACGCTCGGCTCCCAGATACGCATTTTTCCTGCCCGAGTGTCATGGTAACAAATCGTCTGCAGGCATTTCTTGGGTTTATGTAGCTCCTGTGAGGGT
>JAXGGA010013634.1:0-34602 GCA_038373865.1 Uloborus plumipes
AATAACCCCGTGCCCCCCCATAACGTTCCTAAACCCTCCAGAAGTCAAAGCAGGATTACATAACGGGCGAAACCGCCTATCTGCAATACGCTGGAGGAACAGGCTTCTCATTTTCCGAGACATTAACTTCCCAAAGGCTTAATAATTCGGGCGACATCGGAGTCGCTTCCCGCGCTAAAGGGATAAATAAATGTCGCTAAGCGAAGCAACTGAACCTGAACAACCCCCGCCTCTGCTTGTGAATTCGAAGAGGAATGTCTGACCTTCGAGTTCTTTTTTGTTTTCCTTCCCCCTTCCTCTTGTCGAACGCGAGCGTTGGGCAACTCCTCGGTGTTTTCCTCTCCCGCATCAAGAGGACCGCGACGCGAATTAAAATGGTGGCGCGTGGTGGCGAAAAAGTTTTTAAGCAGTTCTCTCTAAATATTTTTCAGGGGAGTCAGATGGGGGGAGCAGGGATAAACTGCGTCATTTAAATTTTTAGAAGTATTGTAGGGTCGCGGAGTAGGAGGGAAAGCAACCGGCTCCCATTCCACCGACTCCTGGAACTTCTTCCTGGACACTTCAACTCCGACCCCTTAACCCAAAATCAGTCGTACTCCATGACACCAACTCTTTTACCATAAAATTAGTCGTACTCCATGACGCCAACTCTTACCATAAAATCAGTCGTACTCCATGACACCAACTCTTTTACCATAAAATCAGTCGTACTCCATCACACCGACTCTTTTACCCCAAAACCAGTCTGACTCCATGACTCCGACTCTGACACCGCAGTCTTGGCCCCGTTTAAACAGGCTTGGTATTTCAGAAGCATTTTTTCTTTTTTTTTGGGGGGGGGGGGTGCTCTCGTTCTTAGAAGGTTTTGTAGCATTTGGAGAAGGTACGTTACTCTATTTTTCTAAGCGTAAAAGTCGTAACCACAGCTGAGTTAGAAATGAGAAATGTCCACTAAACGTTTACGCCTCCCATATATTTGATTCAGAGGCAACTTTTTCAGATTTTTTAAGCACTATTTCCCCTTGATAAAGGACGAAAAGAAAAATTCTAATTGGGTGAAATAAGGGACAAAAAAGAACCACCCAGTGACTGTAACTTAATTTCGATAAAAGGCTCAAATACCACTTTTGTGCTTAGCAGGGCAGTATAGCTCTTTAGAGAAAGGATGCATCGCTGATTAATATACTCATCTATCACATTTATACTTAAAAATACTAATTTATGAATAGCTTCTTGTTATTTCGCATCTCTTTATGACATTTATTCTGTATATCGCGCTTTTCTTTTCTGCTTCCCGAAAAAAGAATTTAATTATTCCTGCTTAACATTTCAAACCACTGACATTAAGCATTCAGAACCATTTTCAGTGAAGGGCCTTTCATATTACCGACGTACTTTGTAAGTTGACGTGGGTTTTTTTTTTTTTTTTTTTTTCATTTCATAAAATTTGCATCGAGTGCAACTCTCCCCCCCCCTCCCCCGCCCGCTTGGAAACTTAAAATGACGGACTTGGCTACGCAGTGTTTTTTTGATGTTAATTAACATATGAAAAACTTTTTTTTTTAAATAAAATATTAAATTCCTTTTATTGAATGACTTAGTTGAAAAAAAGAATATACATATATATATATATATATATATATATATATATATATATATATATATATATATATATATTATATATATATATATATATATATATATATATATATATATATATAAAATAACAGAATTGTAAGAAGAAAGGCGAAGAGACCACACCAACAGCCCATAGATGCGCAAAGCAGCTAAACTACAAAGCCAAGTATATAATAATACAAATAAAAATAATAATAATGAAATAGAAAATAGAAAATGGCACATTAGGAGAAGTGAAAGGAGAAAGGTTGAATCCAGAGCTCATCAGCCGTGGGGGATTCAAGAGTGGTCGAAAGACCAAAAAATTTAAAAATAAACTATAAAGAGGATGTTTAAGTTCAAAATATGCAGTCTACAGATCTTCATTGGGCAAAAAGCACCAATGTGAGCCTGCAAACCGTACATTAGAACAAAAATCTAAAACTAAAAGCAGGGGTTTCGCCTCGACCGATTAGGAATAAAATTCCCAAAAATCAGCCACCCACAGTACGGTCCTGCTGTGAAAATAAAAACATCTCACCTGAAAATCCGCGTGAAAAAACCAAAACCATATCCATTTTTTCACGCGGATTTTCAGGTGAGATGTTTTTATTTTCACAGCAGGACCGTACTGTGGGTGGCTGATTTTTGGGAATTTTATTCCTAATCGATCGAGGCGAAACCCCTGCTTTTAGTTTTAGATTTTTGTTCTAATGTACGGTTTGCAGGCTCACATTGGTGCTTTTTGCCCAATGAAGATCTGTAGACTGCATATTTTGAACTTAAACATCCTCTTTATAGTTTATTTTTAAATTTTTTGGTCTTTCGACCACTCTTGAATCCCCCACGGCTGATGAGCTCTGGATTCAACCTTTCTCCTTTCACTTCTCCTAATGTGCCATTTTCTATTTTCTATTTCATTATTATTATTTTTATTTGTATTATATATATATATATATATATATATATATATATATATATATATATATATATATATATATATATATATATATATATATATATATCAAAGCACTTACAACAGGAAAAAATATAACTTAAAATTCTAAACCGAATGTTGAAGAAAATAAAGTTTGGGCGTTCATGGAGGAGGGGGGAGAGATTTCTTTAGACATTAGCACAACCAATTTTTATAGCAATTTTGAACACGTCAAAACATTTCAATGACAACTATGAAAAAAAGACTTTTAAAAAAAACTTTTTTTTGAAATTTTAATAATTTAATTAGCGCTTAATTTTCTTTCAGAATCATTACGATGCGTTTATGCCTTTTAAAGTAAATAAATCATCATGCTTAATACTAAATTTTATTGCTCAGTTGTGCGTCGCACTTTTGCCTCTCTTTTGGCAACTTTGATTACAAACAAACATCTTTATATAAAAATGAATGTATGTATCTGTGTATATACCTATATAGGTCCTTCACAAAATCAAAAACTACCCGTCTGATTTCGCTAAAAATTTCACAATTTGTTTGCGTCCTCAATGGGCACATCAAGAGACCATTTAGAAAAAAATCTGACTGATAGTTCATTTTTTATTCTAATTTTAGTTGAAACTTCCACATAAAATCTCTGTTTTTAAAGGCTTTCCTCCATAAAAATCATTATTTAGTGCTTCATCTCAACTCCTCCTCAATAGCTAATTTTGCGTTTGATATTGTCTTTGCTTCGCGTGGTTTTCTGAGACTTCTCTCAATTCAAATAGTTAAGAAATGTTTCTTTTGTGAGTATTCAACTCGAATATACGATAATGCTTTTCTTTTTTTTTTTTAAAGTAGAAACGCAATTGTTTAGAAAACGATTGCAGATAAATAACACATTTAAGTTTGATTTCACGTTGTCCTTCACGCCGATTTATTAACCACGTTTTCACAAAAAATACTTTCTTGGATTCCACATGTTGCATTCTAACCCGCGTGACACCGGGCATATTCACTAGCTTATAATAAAAAAAATCCTTCAGAAGAGGTTTTCCGGTCACTTTCGAATAGATCAGAAGGCTACTGTCTTTACACGAAGAGGGGGTGAATCCAGCCTTAATGGACCCTTCTCTTGATTTTGTTCCAGGCGGGCTACGCATGCCATGTTATGTGCGTAATAAATTCAAGAGTTTGGAAGCCAGCGTCACGGTCTACAAGAGTTCTGCCTGACTAACAAGTTCATTAAACCTCCCCTGCGTGCTTCCTGTAATTGTCTCTAATTTACAATTTCCCTTATATGAAAGGAGCGAGTTCCTTTTATTAAAAGAAAGTTTTTTTTAAGAGTTAGAATAGCTGAGAGTCATGACATCATAAGATGAAATATTCATTCGTTTCCTGAAAGTTTTTGGGATGCTTTTGCTATTACTCATGTCATGTTTCCCTAAATAATCTAGCATTAGCCCTGAAGCATTGCACCAAGTGTAATGTATGCACCAAGGCCGTTATTTCCCGCAATAGGTGGTCAATCGACAAGAGCTCAGCCCTGAAGCAAAATTTGCTTTAAGCATTCTGCGACACAAATTAGAAAATTTAAAAACAGTCTGCAAGGTAAACAAGAATTACATTAGTTGAGACTGATTAGAAATCATCACCAAGGAATGCGTGAAAATAGATGCTAAATGCAAAAGAAAAAAGTCGTGGCACTCCAGGAGTAACGACAGAAGTGAAAACCTAAACTGCGTGTGCATTTTTTGAATCGTCCGTGGGTTTTTTCTCCAAATGAAAAAATGCCACCATGCATGTGTACATACATACACAAAATATGTACATAGAGGTGTCAGTAACGGTGTCGCGAGTTCAATCGGTTTTTCCCATCTCAAAAAATGCCCAACGCTCCTAAAGAAGTTGTCACTTCAAAAATTGCGAGTAAGACTAAGGCAGGGATTCAAGTGAAACACCATTGCAATCGCTTCGAATAGCAATCGCTACTGGGTCATTCCATTTTAAATCAACAAATGGGGTGCGCATCATCATTTTTGATTTTGATGAAAATTTGCATGTGTATTCCTTTTACTTCGCAGAGCTCAAAATAGTGTTCATTTTATTTTTAAAAAAATTACCCTTTGATATATAGGCCCTTTTTGTTGTTGGCAACAGCGAAAATCGGGCGTTTTGATGCTTTGCCTTATGAACTATAACTTTTTTTCTATCAAAGATTTTGAGCTCAACTATAGCTCATTGGAAAGTTAAGAAAAAGATCTTTTTATATATGCTATCAATAAATTTCAGATTAAAAAAAAAATACTTATTTTTTCAAGGTCAAAGTTCACGACGAAAATGACATTTTTTACTACTTTCGAACATTAAAAAACCCATGAAGGGTTCAAAGTAACAAGCCTATTTTTCCATCATATATTCATAGTCATGGTTACTTACTGTATAAAAAAAATTGGCTTGTTATTCCACCCCCTTTACGAGATATGCCCCCCCCAAAGTTGTACATTTTTTAAAAAATCCAATTTTCAACGCTAAAAAAATGCATGTGGGGGGCAAGATAAAAAAATTTTTACATGTGGTATTTTAAGTACTTTTTACCAGCTTTCTAATAAAACAAAAGTTGCTTTGTTATTCAAAGGCGTTTGGCAGATATAAGGGACTGAACTTTCAAAAAATTGCACAAAAACAACACGATTATTTTTATTTTTTTAAATCTTTTTTTTTATTTAAATGTAATTATATGCCTTATTCTTTGCCTTAAATGCTAAAAAAAGACTAAGAAGGGCAATGAAGAAACATATTTAAAGTTTAATAAGATAATTTAATATTTGTAACACCTGGGAATATAGAATACCACTAAACTTGTCTGATTTTTAAACATCTGATTGCTACCTACAACAGGACTGAGCATTTCTCAACTTGTCCAGGTTTGTTCATACCATGTGGTCATCCTTGTTCTGACTTGCTCTCACATGTGTATCTTAGTTGTCTTTCAAATTCTGAAAGAAGTAGGTTGTTGAGCTAGTGTTTCTGCTGTAAAATCTTGTGAAGCTGATGTGATTTCTTTTCATTTCAAGTTCATTCATATTCACAGAATGTTTTGTTAAAGGTAAAAGAGGAAATTCTTTAGAATCCTTAAATATAAATTTAAATTTGTCTTTCTACATGTAAACTGTGAATAAGTTATGGATAACCCTAAATGCTCCATAGGAGTTTTTGAGAATGATGATTGTAATATTTTAAGTTACCGTAGGCAGTCTACTGTAAATAGTATTTCCGAGTACAGTGATGATGATAAAAGTTTACTGCACCTGAGTACTGGGTGTAAAACTATTGAAACTGTTTGCACCTACCATGCAAAAAAATTTCTTGCCAAGTTTTGCCACCTTTATGGAACTTCTTGCTGGTAGGTACAAACAGTTTCAATAGTTTTACACCTAGTTCTCAGGTGCAGTAAAGTTTTATCATCATCACTGTACTCAGAAATACTATTTACAGTAGACTGCCTACTGTAACTTAAAATATTACAATCATCATTCTCAAAAACTCCTATGGAGCATTTAGGGTTATCCATAACTTATTCACAGTTTACATGCAGAAAGACAAATTTAAATTTATATTTAAGGATTCTAAAGAATTTCTTCTTTTACCTTTAACAAAACATTCTGTGAATATGAATGAACTTGAAATGAAAAGAAATCACATCAGCTTCACAAGATTTTACAGCAGAAACACTAGCTCAATAACCTACTTCTTTCAGAATTTGAAAGACAACTAAGATACACATGTGAGAGCAAGTCAGAACAAGGATTACCACATGGTAGGAACAAACCTGGACAAGTTGAGAAATGCTCAGTCCTGTTGTAGGAAGCAATCAGATGTTTAAAAATCAGACAAGTTTAGTGGTATTCTATATTCCCAGGTGTTAAAAATATTAAATTATCTTATTAAACTTTAAATATGTTTCTTCATTGCTCTTCTTAGTCTTTTTTTAGCATTTAAGGCAAAGAATAAGGTATATAATTACATTTAAATAAAAAAAAGATTTAAAAAAATGAAAATAATCGTGTTGTTTTTGTGCAATTTTTTGAAAGTTCAGTCCCTTATATCTGCCAAACGCCTTTGAATAACAAAGCAACTTTTGTTTTATTAGAAAGCTGGTAAACAGTACTTAAAATACCACATGTAAAAAAATTTTTATCTTGCCCCCCACATGCATTTTTTAGCGTTGAAAATTGGCTTTTTTAAAAAAATTACAACTTTGGGGGAGTATATCTCATAAAGGGGGTGGAATAACAAGCCAACTTTTTTTATACAGTAAGTAACCATGACTATGAATATATGGTGAAAAAATCGGCTTGTTACTTTGAACCCTTCATGGGTTTTTTAATGTTCGAAAGTAGTAAAAAATGTCATTTTCGTCGTGGACTTTGACCTTGAAAAAATAAATATTTTTTTTTTAATCTGAAATTTATTAATAGCATATATAAAAAGATCTTTTTCTTAGCTTTCCAATGAGCTATAGTTGAGCTCAAAATCTTTGATAGAAAAAAAGTTATAGTTCATAAGACAAAGCATCAAAACGCCCGATTTTCGTTGTTGCCAACAACAAAAAGGGCCTATATATCAAAGGGTAAATTTTTTAAAAATAAAATGAACACTATTTTGAGCTCTGGGAAGTAAAAGGAATACACATGCAAATTTTCATCAAAATCAAAAATGGTGATGCAACAACTTTTTTGAAAATTTGTTGATTTAAAATGGAATGACCCTACTGGAAGGGAATTACATTATCATCAACTTAACTTGGCACTGACGTCACTACGGGTGGAGCCAATAAGAGCTCACAAGCAGTCAGCAATCTCCTCTTATTCGCCAAGTAGGCTGTGACGTTTTATCTAGCTCGTTTTTCATAGGCAAACGTCACGCAAACGTCACGATGTTTTTATCAAGAAACGTTCTAATGTAATTCATTTCCAGTAGCGATTGTAACTTGCGATCGCCTGTTTCACTTGAATTCCTGCCTAAAATGTTTCTAAGGCAGGGATTCAAGTGAAACAGCACTGCGATCGCTTCGAATTGCAATTGCTACTGGAAGTGAATTACATTATCATCAATTTAACTTGGCATGACGTCACTACGGGTGGAGCCAATAAGAGCTCACAAGCACTCGGCGATCTCCTCTTATTCGCCAAGTAGGCTGTGACGTTTTATCTAGTTTGTTTTTCATAGGCAAACGTCACGCTGACGTCACGATGTTTTTATCAAGAAACGTTCTAATGTAATTCATTTCCAGTAGCGATTGTAATTTGCGATGGCCTGTTTCACTTGAATCCCTGCCTAAATAAAATCGAAAATATAGGAACTGGTAGTAGATGCCGAAACAAATCTATGAAACTTTCAGCCACGGAAGAATCCTGTATAAATTTAAGCTCATTTTTTTATCTACAATTTCTTTCTCTACTATTTCGATAGTATGTTTCTCCTTTTAACTAAATTGATGCGAGTTGAAGTCGAAAAATAAATAAATAAACATTTCTAATGCAGGGTAGTTTGCAGACCTACTCAAGAATCTACGACGGGTGTCACAACGTTATCCTGTTTTTGCTTACGGGACTTCCTCTATTTTGGCAAAAACTTCTGCAATAGGCGGGTCAGGATGATTCCAAAAACTGAGATTCTTAGTAAAATCTGCAATGGAAGCATTTTAGACGATAAGGAATAGGCTTTAACCCTTTAAGCGGTCAATTATTTTACCAGAAATGCTTCCAAAAAAGGCATATTTTTTTATTGCATACAGTTAAGTACCATACTTAACAGAATAAGAATGTTAAGAATTTTTTTTTTTTTTTTTTTTAATCGTTTTTAGTACTTTTACAAAAATTTTTATTTTACAATTTTGGTCACAAAAACCCTAAATGTTTGCTTTTTCCAAGTGCATTATGCATGCAGTAAGAAATGGTTTACAAATTATGCAAAAATTTCTCTCACACTTACTGTGAATTTTGAAGTTTACAATTTTCCAAACAGTTCAGAAGTCTTTTTCATACTGTCTAGTCATACAGTAGAACAAAAAGTTCCCCCGCTTTCCCGCTACATAGAAAACCTCGGATGAAAAGCATTTCATTTACATGGACAAGCCACACCATCTGTTGAAAAATAATACTACTAAACAGTCTCTTTCAATAATGAAAAATTCGGGCAAACTAAAAAAGGAAATCAGAAAATATCGATGCCCGTACGCCGTATGGGCAAACCAGATGACGCCAATTTCGGGTAGCACGTACACTGTACGGGCAAACTGCTTAAAGGGTTAATGTTTTCCTGCCGTTTCAATGTTGCCAAAATGAAATGATAATGCTCAAAAATTGACGACAGCCCCTAATTCCTCATTAACGAGCGATCCCCAATTTAAGTGCAGGATCTGAGAGGAAGGAAAACGCTCTGACCCAGACAATATTTAGAGCCTTCTGTTCGGCATCCCCGTCCTTTACCACAAACTCTGACTCCGCAGCACTGATACCATAGTGGACTTTGAAGGGTACACTGTAAAAAATGAACGTTGTTTTTACGGTATAATACAGCTAATTTTGTAGTAATAAACTGTAAAAATTGCTACTTTTACAATAATAAAGTAAAATTGCTAATTTTACAGTACTAAACAGTAAAATCACTAATTTTACAGTAATAAACTAAAAATGCTACTTTTAGTTTTTTACCGGGCATTTTACGGTTTTAAACTGGAACTTCTGCTGCCAGAATTATACCGTTGTTTTTACAATATAATACAGCTAAATTTTACTGCAAGAAACTTGTTAAATCGCTAGTTTTACGGTTTATTACTGTGCATTTTACAATTTTAAATTGGAACCTCGGCTGCCAGTATTATACTGTAAAAACAACAGTTCGTTTTTTGCAGTGTAAAGGGCCGACTCCGGCTCTTAAAATTTTAAAGCCCTTGACCCTCGAATCAGACTCCTTTTCCCTCCAAAATCAGTCCAAATCCGACTTCGCAGTCCTGCCCTATTCGTCCAGTATCCTCTCCCAGCTAAAGGAGGTACATTATACTCTCTGCTGAATATTTGCGAGGGCCTCGAAGGAAAAAAATAATTTATTAGTGAAATTAAATTTGTTGTTTTTGCTTAATATTTCCTACAGAAGAGTGCAGTGCACTTTATCGAATAATTTGCTTTACCTGGACGTTGTCGCAAGTAATATTCCTTTATATATATTATGTACTTCAGAACTTATATATAAATCTAAAATAATTTTTAATACTGTTCTTATCTTCTGTTTATATCACGTACAATTATTTTTAAGCAAAAAACAATTTTTGTTTTCTTTACCCCTTATTTTAAGCCTGTTTTCCTTATGCACTATTTCCGTTATCCACAATGCCAGTGCCATGCGATTGCGTAGGTAATCGGTAGTGTTCTGCATCACACTTTAAAAAATTCATCCAACGCAACTTCAAATGCAGCAGCAACTTCAACTTTTCATCCAACTGCCTGCCAGAAATAGCAAAGCTCACGGGAGTCTCCTGGCAGAGGTTGACCTGAGCGTAGAAGTTGCAGTTGAATTGGAAGTTGCGTTGAGCGAATTTTTCAAAGTGTGATACCCCCTTAACCGTTCATGCGAATGTCCGAAGTGAGTCACTTTATGTTCGATTTTTCCCCGCACTACCGCAGATTTCAGAAGTGTGACCGTTTCATAGCTGATTACTGCATAAAATGCACCTCAGATTGCCCAATACAAACCTATTTTGCTCTCCGGTATTTCGATATTTATTTGCCTTAATTTCATTTCTTATACTTGCTTCCTATGAAGTAAAAAAAGCGACGTATTCGTATTAAAAAAAACTCATTCATTAATTCATTGCTTACATTTTATAACGTTTCCTTTCATTTTTTTCAGTACAAAAACCCACGTTGATTTCTTTGCTTTTGATGTGCTTTTATCAACTTCACCTAGATGTATACTAATGTGTATTAGTGTTCCTCGGTAAAATTGAGCCATAACTTAGACAAGGTTTCTTTCTTGATGGGTAAAAATAAAAGGGTAATTGCCACAGATTTGACTTGGAACACTTAAAACTTGGAACACAGGAAGGCGGATCCAGGTTTGTCTATACTCACCAATTTTACCCAGTTTTATCTATCTTTAGTTGTTTTCACTTGCAACCTTCAAGGTTGGCGAAAACGGCTCGGGGCAAGGTCTTGCATTCGACCATTCTAAGAGGTAGGCGAAGAAAACTACCTCCTTTATAACTATCCCTACGTTCCCACCTTGATTCTTCCCCTCTCCCAAACTATCGAATTTCCTTCTCTGTATTTTAAAATTTCGGAGATTTTTTTCCCTCTAGTTTTCAGAAATATTACACCCCACGCACTTTGCAGCAATTTGTTCGGTATTTTTTCTCTTTGGGAGGCAAAATTTTGCTCAGATACATTAACCTTTAGATGGTTTAAGGCATTTAGAAGCGGTCAATTGAATATGTCTCGGTATGAAGCAATCTAAGTACCTTTTCGCCCTAAGGCGACGACTTTAAAAAAATGCAGTACAACTAGAAAATTTTTAGTAAACTGGACTTACGTAAAGGTTTCTACAAAAAAAAAAAAAAAAAAAAAAAAAAAAAAAAAAAAAAAAAACGGTAATGCTACTAAAACATCTCTAGTTAACTGGATTTCTAAAAAGGCTTGTACTCTAAAAAAATTACTGTAGTACTAATAGAAATTCTCGAGGACTTTCACGTTGTTGTTGTCTTGCGCCATTTGCGCCATTGTTGGCGATTTGCGATGCGCTCCTTCACTTTTTCAACTGTACTATCACTTGGTGTCAAGGGCGTATTTAAGGGGGGGGGGCCGAGGGGGCCCGGGCCCCCCCCCCCCCCCGAAATCGAGAAAGATTTTTCAAAAGTAGGTGTTTGGTTCGTGTTTGCTCAAAAAAAAAAAAAAAAAAACCTTAAGAAAAAAGCCCACTCTCTATTAACATTGTTTTCAAAGGTGTATATAAGGGAGTGCACCAGAGGGTCTTTCCCTCCTATACCCCCCCCCCCCGAAAAAAATTCGTTTTTTTTTTAATAGGTAGTTATTATTATTTGGTTTAACCAAGGCTTCACTAGATAGCGTTTTATACAGGCTGCTTCATTTGATCAAAATCTTTGGGATAAAAACGGATGCATGTCGCCTAGCGACATCTACCGAATTTTGTGGTAACTAACATTATAAACAAATCAGATAATAAAAGACAAAATTAAAATTTAATTTGTTGGCGACAATTTTACAATTTGGCATTCAATTCTATTTTATTATATTTTAACGTCATTTAATAGCTTGTTCGATTTGCTGGTTTATTCTGCATTTTAACGGCTTGTTTTAATTAGTTAGCGAATTATTTTTCATTTTAATTGATTCTAATTATAATTAAACTATGAAACGACACTGGCACCGCAGAGCGATAAATGGCGATTTTGGAACGATAGTTCCATCAAAACTTTTGATGAGTTTAGATTGTCAAATTAATTTGTTTGGCGAGTTTTTTAACAAGAATTCTCACATTATTTCGCAGCTTTTTTTTCAGTTGGCCAATTATTTTACTTTCAAGTATTAAACGTATGTGTGAAATTAGAAACAAAAAAGGGAAGATTTCGGTGATTGGAAGTCTGGTTATCTTTCCCTATTGGCGTTAAATCTTTGTGGCCAATTTATGAGCGAGGGAAATACTTCCTTCGCAAACATAAACTAAAAAGCAACAAAATAAAGTAATTATCGCCAAAAATTTGGCAACCACACCAGATTCCCAATTATCGAAATATTATCAATGTGTGAAATTTAACATAAAAAGAACATTACCTTTTAATGTTGTGTAAATGAAAAAAAAAATTACATTTGGTCGTCGTAATATTGTAGTTTTGTTTATTTTTTTCGTACTTGTATTGCTCTTTAGTACTAAGCGATTATATATGCTCATTTCGTTGTTACTAAAGAAATTAATATGTTTTGTTGTCAATCGTCTTTCCGTTGAACACCAATCGCTTCATTGCAGGGCATTCATTCTGGGGCATCAAAAGGAAATGTCTCTGCGAATAGATTCGCCATTTATCGCTCTGATGGGTCAACGCTATCAAAATGAACATCTGAGCTTTTGCGTAGCAATTAAGATCTCGTGAGCAACAATAATGAAACTAAATAGTAAATAGAACAATCTTATTTCATTGCTACATTTTTATTTATCGGCTGCGAATTTAAGCGTATATTTTATTAATGCAGAGATGTCAAAATTGAACGCCATTGCTATATGTTGCTAATTCGAAGAAAGTAAACAATGAATGAATGTCGTATGACTGAATCATGAGTTGCGACCAACTTTACCTGAAAAGGGAATTTATTTCCCCTAAAAAGCAGTACTAATAAGGATTCGGCATCAATTCACTCTGTACTCCACTTCAGTAAACTATATCAATATTTTTTAACCCCTAAAGATAGGATGAACATCACTTTTTACAGCAGAAACAATGTGCTAATAAATGTAAACAAACACATCATTCAGCGCTCTCTAGCGGGCAAATCTTTACCATTGATGTTTTGAGTAATGAAGCAGCCTGTATAAAACGCTATCTAGTGAAGCCTTGGTTTAAGTTTACTCTGAAATTATTTACATACTTTTAGCTTGAAATACTTAACTAAATAATTAATTATTACTAATAATAATTCGTTAGATGACACCAGGCAGTATATATAGCGACTCTAGTGCAACCCAAGAGGGTCAGGGAGCCCTCGCGATTTACTCGAGAGAAAAAAGAACGTGTCTTGGGAAAATAAAGATATTTCAATTAGAAAACGCACAGAAAAAATCCTAATCATTTTGAATAGAAATCTTTAAATGAAAAATATTCAACAGGTGTTGATTATTAGTCAGCAAATTACGTTTCTCTCTTTCTTCTCATTCCCCCTGTTTTTCTAGTCAGCCAGGAAATAAGAGTCTTTAAAGTAATGCTACACTCAATAAATTTAAAATAAAGTGCAATCATTCCTCCGCGGCAAGAAATTTAAAATAAAGTGCAATCATTTTCGGTTTTAGTTTTTTCACAAATAATTTCCAAGCTTTCAGCTAAACAAAACAAAACAAAAAAAAAATTGAAAAGAGGTAGAAGTTCAAGCCGGCCGAGCTAGAAGGGGCACGTAATTTTCAATTTCTTTACCAGTGGTGAAATTAAAGAATAAGAGTGCTTCTCAGTGGCGGGTTTCAGGTAGGAAGTCGAGGCCCGTATATCCGCCAAGCATGAATTCAAAGAAGGCTTATGACCCCCCTTAAATAGTCCAAAGAGATCTTAAATTTTCGCTTTTACAACGTGTAGTTTAATCGCAGTTTCAAGACTTCAATATCCAAAAATTTTCGGAAGAGAGTTCTTTTCCCGCTTCTTCAATACCTTGATCAAACATTGCCTCAAATGGCATTTTAGAGATTTAAAATTCAAATAGTTAACGGTAGTTGATATCCTCCTTACTTTTCTAGAGTCTTTAGCTCTAAAATGTGTTTTTTGAAAAGAGAGAGCTCCCGAATTACAGTCACTATGCCCAAAAATTTCCGGAAGAGTCCCTAAACCCTTTTATTATCCTAAATGTTGTCAGACAAAGCCTAAAAGCAGTTGTTCCTATATCAAGAATCATGGCGTAAGCGGCGCTATTGAATTATTTTTAAGGGGCGTTTTTAAAGGTTTTTGTTTTCTTTTTCTTTCACGTGTGGCTCTCGTTTTTAGAGGGATCTTCGTGGAATTCTTGGATGATAAGTTTTTGCTCTTAGGGGTAATGGGCACCTTTGCTAAAAGTAAAATTTTGAACCATCAGTTTCAAAAAATAAAGCTTAAAATAGCATTCTTGAAGCTTCACTGCCGCAAAATTTCGGGCACTTCGCCCGAATCCTACCTCTTCTCTTGACTGTACTAAAGATAACCTAAATAAAAATGTTTTTAAAGCATTAATTTCGAAACATTTTGGGAGAGAGTACTTGCTAACGTTACTACCAAAGATGGCTTAAGGTTTCAATTTTGAAAATTTTCGGAGGGAGATCCCTAACCACTTTTTGTATCTTAACGTCTCCAAAGAGAACGCGAAATTGCGCATCTATATATCGAAAATCTTTCGGGGAGGGTCTTAGAACTTTTACTTTCCAAAGATAACTTAAATGAGACTTCAGTTCAAAAAAAAATAATAATAATAATCTTCTTTTCTTTTACTCTATCATGCTTCAGTGTCAAAATATTTCAGAAGAGATGCCCCGAGTCTTCTCAATTCCTTTAACGTCACTAAAGATAGCCTGAAATTGCATGTTTAGAATTTAAGTTTCAATAAGTTTCCCAGAGGAGTCTTGATCCTTCAACGTCATCAAAGGTAGCATAAATAATTTCAATTTTGAAAAAAATTTTGAAGGGGATCTAAAATTTCATAATTTTCTACCTTTTCTAAAAATTACAATTTTTTAATTCAATTTGAAAATGTCTACCTGTCTTACAGTAATAGCAAAAAAAAAAGAGAGAAAGGTGGGAGGGGGGGGGGCTAAGCTTGATTATATGGGCCCCCTCCGAAATAAAATCCTATATACGCCACTGCTTGGTGTGAAGTCCGACTTCCACATTACACACCTGCCAAAAAGACCCCTTTATAGGAAACTTGACCATTCACAGCATAACAATACAAAGAGAGGGCAAGGACAGAAGAGAGAAAGTACATTCATGCCCGAGCCGGCATTCGAATCCGGAACCTCCTCATCACAATCAGAACCTTAAATAACATAAGTGTAGGCATTCCATGGCACTGTCAGACTTATATGCATGATACCGCCAACTCGGTCACTCCATCCAGAGATTGGAGTTTCGTTCTTATTGTGGACTCATCATTCTGGAATTGGAAGTAACCAAATCGGAATTAAATACTCTCTTATAGCAGAAAAGAGTGCCAAAAAAACTGGTAGCTGAAAAAGAAAAAGCATACCAACAAGAGGCAGCAGCAATAGTACAACACAACTCGTAAATTTAAGGCAGAGCTCACTGCTAAGACGTTCATGGCTTGTTCGGAGGAGGGGGGGGGGTAGAGGTAGAGTCTTCTCCTCGTAAGCAAGAGGTCGCGGGTTCGAATCCCACCTTGCCCATGGATGTTATTTCAACCTCTCTCTGTGCCGTAAATCTGTCCTGTGTTAATCAGGAGGCAAGGCGCATAGTACGCAATCCTCATGTATGTCGAAGCTGATGACTTGAGTATAAAAACAAAGGCTTGTTCGCTGCAGAAGCTCGTGAGGTGAAGTTTCCTTTCAATACAACTTGACAGTCGATTTCGCTTCTTTCGAGTGCCTCTCCACCCTTCTTGGTGTGTGCTGAGACTCGCCTCCCGCACAGAAATCCGTGAGCAAACCCAGAACCGCCCCTTTCGTAATTAGAAAGTGTTCCTCCCCACCACCTGGGCGCTGCCCACGACTGTGACTAATCCCATGCGTACACAAATTCCCTTTCAAAATGCTAAACGTGACCCACATTATATCATTGACCTCTTTCAAACTGCAATCGAAGACTGAAAGACAGGCAGCTCTCTTGTCATCGGGTCTTCGAATTAAAGTTTAGTGTTTAAGAATGGCAACAATGCATCCAAATTAAGTTTTAGTGCTTAGGAATGGCAACAATGCTTCCGAATTCTATTTTTACATGACCGGCAGGGTTGCCAGAGTTAAGAACTGTAAATACGGGACAGGCTCGGGGGGGGGGGGGGGAGATTGAGAGATGAAATCTAGAGGTTGAATTTTTATAACCTTGACTTTAATATTAAACGTTTCTCACAAATATAAATAAAGAAAAAAAAAAATACACAATGATCATACGAATAAAAACTTCCTTTTTTACCATTGCACTTCGGCATGAATATTAGTGGGAAAAGGTTTAATACTAATTGTGAGAATTTGTATTTCCCTGCTATTAACCCCTTTTTCCTGACACATGTCCGTCATCTCAAATTTTGCTGGAAGGGGCGGGGGGCAAAAGGTAAAATATACCAAATTTCATTGTAAATTGTACCAAAAAAGTAAAAGCCACGTCCACTTGAATGTAAATTCAATAATTTCCCAAAACCAGGTGGGAGGATATTGACCACCCGTCCTGATATCCCAAATGACGTCTTGGCGTGAAAGATGTAAAAGTCGCTTCTACTGATGATATTCGGTAGATACTTTTTCAAAAAGCTAGACGTACCAATGGGGA
This sequence comes from Uloborus plumipes, assembly GCA_038373865.1. NCBI lineage: Eukaryota > Metazoa > Arthropoda > Arachnida > Araneae > Uloboridae > Uloborus > Uloborus plumipes. The sequence continues at coordinate 16,797 of JAXGGA010013634.1, forward strand.
AATTTGAATGCAAAATAATTTTAATGAGTCATTAACGAAAATTTTGATTACTATTGAGTAGACATAGAATTAAATCTTACTACTTGAGCTTCCTATAAGAAGTTTACCTAAAACAAATAAAAAAATCAATATTCAATATATTTTGGGGGGAAACTGTACAGTTTTGTCAATATTATAACATAATTATTCTTATATAATGTTGGAAAATTCCTTTTCTTTAAATCATATTTGCTACTTGATTTTACTGCTGCAATAATTCTTTCTAAGTTTTGATGGTCTTTAAGTTGCCATAAAGCTCACTATAATTTATATTTCTGTCGCGCATTGTAAAAATTATGTATCTTCATGTTTTTAAAAGCGTATTTGTTTGCTAAATGGAATAAAAATTAGTTATATCTTTTAGAATAAAAGCGAAGCGAAGCAAATTTCAAAAGATTGAAATTCATTGATTCAAAAAATCTAGTGACTAATAGCAGCTGAACACATATTTCTTTCATAGTTGAAAAATTGCGAAGGGCTTTTTTTTTAGTAAGCCATAGTAAACATCATTTACCAAGGCCGGATCCAGAAATTTCTCAAGGGAGGGAGGGGCGATTGATTTTATTACTTACTTTTTACAATGTATTCTGGATTGCAAATATTGATCATATAGGCTTCGGACTCCATTTCGAAACATTTCCGGGGGAGAGTCCAAACTTCCTTCCTTCAACATCATTAAGCTCATTTAAAATTAAGTTTTTTGAACTTCAATTTTCAAAAGTTACTGATAGTAGGGCCTCAAGGGAGGGGCGATCCCTTGTATCCGCCCCTGTCATTTACAAAGGAGATAACCACTTTTACAACGAACTTTTGGTGAATTGACTGTCACAATAATTTCTGCTCTAAATGAATAGACTACTAACATTACTTCAGAACAGGAAAATATTATAATTCAATCAATTTTCTTATCATTCTATTTCACGTTTTTTGCTTTACTTCATTTTTTTCTGAAAATAATGTTTCATTTCGTAAAATGCTATTTCAAGCCAAAATACGGGACTTTAGCCGTCCCGTATCAAGGTTCCCCGGGACGCGCGACACTATTTCAAAAAACGGGACTGTCCCTTGAAATCCGGGACGTCTGGCAACCCTGGTGACAAAATTTCGTCAAGTTTAATCGTTTTCATAAGCAGGCAAAAAATATTCTTAAGGCATTGCTAATCCTTTTGTTGCCAATAATATTTCAGAAAATAGTTTTTGAAAGAAGTTTTGTAAAAATGGAGTTATTTTTGGGAAATGATGTTAATCCCTTCAGACTTGAAGAAATAAATACCCTTTCTCAAAACTGATCGAATTTAAATGTCTCAAAAATGTAAACTTTTCAAAAAAAATCTTCCTTCGGTATCACATTGTCGTGAGTCGTCATCAAAAAAAGCACACACATGAAAAAAACGAAAATAAAGATGAACTTATTTATCTTATTTGAAGTTTGAGACGAGCTTAGCAAAATAAAACACTATGTTGAAAACTCATTCAAATAGAAACGTTAAGTTTTTATCTTTAATTCTAATTCACCTTTTAAAAATTTAACTCATGCTAAGTAGAGTTTATTAGTTTTAAATGGTTTTTAAACAAAAGAATATTTTTTACGATTTTTTAATCAATGTTTGGGTGCAACGAAGAGGAGAAACAGTGTAAATGTTTTTAATTTGTAGTTTTCTTTTTTTGAAAAATTATGTACCCATGTATGCATACATTGATGCATAAAATGTAGTGAAGAGTACGTATTTGTGATTATGACAAAAAATTGCTGTGAAGCATCAGTTTTGCTATCGAGCGCACCGAAAGTTCTCCCTCGAGCCTCTGCTCTACGTCTACATCCCAAATAACACAATGGTTACTTAAATTTCTATGAGCATTTTATAAAGCGATTTAAACAAGGTTTTTCATCGTTAAAGTTATGAAATTCTCAATTTTCAAGATCGTTAGTTATGCGAAAGATCAGTTTAGGGACATAAAGAATTTCATGTCAATTTGCCAATTCTTAACAGAAAAACTTCCGCGGTCTTATTTTTTAAATCATATATGGACCTGTTCATTGGCTTGCTGGTTTACCCTGTTTTATAAAAAAATTAAAATAAATAAAACTCCACCAGTCAGAAGGATAGAAAATCAGGTGTTTGCATCTATGAAGCAATGGGAAACTTCATTCGGAAAAAACAAGAAATAATTGACACATTTCCGGATGAACAGCTCCGTAAAGGTCAACATAAGGAAAACGTTCACAGCAGAAACTTCTAATGCTGGAAATAAAATTGTGCGTGTACTCGAAATCTTGTAAACCACAGGGAAATAGTGGACGTTTTGGAGAAATACTGATTTAATTATGCGAAAAGAAGTATCTGGTAAATTATTTCTTTAGCTTGTTTTTCTGTTAGCACGCGAAAACTTCCTTATTTCTTTACCAAAAGCCATGATTTAACTCTCATTTTTAAGTTTATCGTGCCAGATATTGACGAGAAATCGATCCACGGTCGAAAAATTGCAATTTTGTGTTAAAAAACCGTTTTTTCTTCCGTTTCTTTATTACTCATTACTTCAATGAATATCATCCGAAAATTAAGATACAGTATCGCGGTTGGATAGAGCGCTGCACTGGCAACGAGAAGGTCGTAGGTTCGATCCTGCTATTGATTTCGTCACTTTTGATTTGCTTTTTGACGCTGGTTAAATTTGATTCAAATTTCCTTGCATATACAGGGTGTCCACTCCAATCGTGGACCAATAGCTAATTTCTAAACCGTTAGAGATAAGCATATAGTTTATTTAGGAAAAAATCTCCAAATTATGAAAGGAATTTTGGGTCTATTCAATGTTTTTCAAAAAATCAAATTTTGAAAGAGTTACGAAATTTAAATTTTTATACAGCCCCCCAGTCCTATCAATCATATTTAGTAAAACATTCTCAACACTGTAACGTTTAAAACTAAAAAAAAATCACTCTTCTACCTCAAAAATTGACCGAGTTATGACGTTTTGAAAAATCAAGATTTTGCATTATTTCATGACGTCATCGAGAGATCTCTCAAGGGACCGTATGCGAAATCCTTCAAAATCTTGATTTTTCAAAACGTCATAACTCGGTCAATTTTTGTGGTAGAAGAGTGATTTTTTTTTAGTTTTAACCGTTACAGTGTCAAGAATGTTTTACTAAATATGATTGATAGGACTGGGGGGCTGTATAAAAATTTAAATTTCGTAACTCTTTCAAAATTTGATTTTTTGAAAAACATTGAATAGACCCAAAATTCCTTTCATAATTTGGAGATTTTTTCCTAAATAAACTATACGCTTATCTCTAACGGTTTAGAAATTAGCTATTGGTCCACGATTGGAGGGGACACCCTGTATAATCTAAACTCATTGGAGGAAAAGACAGTTGTACTGTTGCATCAAAACTTTTAATATAACTATGCGAAAAGAGGTACATGCACTTACTGTCCATCCGTGAAAGCCGCGCATAGCACTCGCGAACCATTCCACTTAAAAAAGGGGTGATGGGTTGTGGGTGGGAACTTTCCGAAGTTTTCAATTTAAAACTTGCATTTGCCATCCTTTCGACACATTCAACTAAACTATGCATTTGAAATTAGCAGCGGTCTGCGTTGCTTGATACGGCTCAAAATGCTTATAATTATTATTCCCCTAATTGTTATCTTACCTATCACCCCTAATTTGATAAGACCAGAGAAGACCTGACGCATGCGTAAATACGCGGAAGGTTTTACCTAAGGAGATCAGACAGTGAAGAGCTTGTAGTCGATAAATATAATGTCCAGAGTTTACGTAATGGAAGAGGCCGGAGACGACCTTCACCAGTAGCAAGTGTTAATTAAATTCAGCAATCCCACAAAAGCATCATGTGGAAATGGCGACCAGGATTCCTTTTCACTTTCATTTGATACAGACGAGAAATCTCTTCTTTCAAGGCTCTTTTCTCGACCGCTGTGCGTGAGGGACAAGATAACACGTCTTCTACACATTGTTTTACAGTACTATTGAGCAATTCCGTCTTAATAGATTTATCATTTGTTACACAGCAATTTAGCAAGTTAACAAATAAGTTGCTGGAATTACTACTGTCGAGCAATTCCAGGGTAACAGAAGTATCATTGCTGCACAAAGTAGCCTGAAAAAACTTCAACTATATATCCTATTTATTGTTTCATTGCATGAACTTTATGAAGAACAAGAACTCAACTTCTACATAAAAAAAATTAATTTAAAGATTTGCTGAAGCAATATTATAATAATAATTTTGGCGCAGTATATCCCATGAGGTACAGACATATATAATGAGGTACTCCAGAAGGACTCTCACTCCAGTGTTATGTGGCAACGATTGGTAATTCAAAGTCTTCTCACCAAATATTAAGAAATGAGTAGCAAAAGTGGGACAAGAACTCAAGTAAAAGTTGAACACTCAATTTTTATTTGAATTCTTATTCAATAAAAGCGGCGCACAGAAAAACTTCAGCAAAAAATGAGGCTGACGTACATCTGTGGCGGGGAGGAGCTCCCTTGATATTTTTCAAAATCTCTAAAAGCTAATACGTAATACTTTTAGTACTGATGACGGAATTCCGTCCCTAAAAAATAGCTGAACGGATTTCCGTCCACAGGGAAGTTGAAAGGAAAGTAAAATTAAAGGAGAGAAATCTGTCCACCGACTTTTTTTAAAGACGTAATTCCATCTTCATCACTAAAACGTGGCGCCCACGCTCACACAGAAGAATTTTTAAAAACGTTTCGTGAGAACCGCAGCACACTGGCTTATTTTTCCAGTTGCATCAAAACAATGTTTAACCAAAGCCGCATTCAAAATACCGTTACCTTTAGAAAGAAATTCCAAAAATGCATCAGCAAAAAAAGAACAAAATTGAAGCCTTGCGAGAAAATAATCGACATTAAGAGGTAAAACCGAGCACTGAAATAGCAAGTGAAGCATGCGATTATCTTTATAAAGATAAAACAAAACAAACAACCAAATGGGATTTTAAAATGGAAAGGATGATCACATCCCTCCGAATACCCAGCCACGCCCCGCCATTAATTATTCCCTCGGAGGGATCCCCGAAGGCCATCGAGCCCCCTACGCACCGACCCGAGTCTTCCGACATGACCCGAATCGTTCCGAGAAGCGCTCCGGGCCGAAACGAAAGTTTCCGAGGAAAAGGTAGATTTGACGACTCGCAAAGTGACGTTCGTGGTTGGAGTGCCGAAGAGGATCTCGGTTTTCCTTTTAAGGGGAAAGGATGTGAGGTCACTCGTTGCCATCAGCTCGGGATGAAGTGCTTAAGCGATGCTCCTTGGGGTTTGGCAGATACTCCACAATCCGAGATGCCCTCGGTGATCAGGCATGCTAAATGACATCACGTTCGAGATATGTTCTCCGAGTCATTTTTTTTTTTTTTTTTCGAGAATGTTTTTCGCGTTATTCCGTGAATGCGTGAAAAGCTTATTCGGCATCTGGAAAACCAGATTTATCTTCTCTTTCAAAGAAAAAAAAAACGTTCTGAATATTTCTTTTCCAGAAGCCATCAGCTTCAACAAACATGAGGACTGCATACTATGCGCTTTGCCTCCTGACAAACACAGGACAGATTTACGGCACAGAGAGGATAAAATAACATCCATGGGCAAGACGGGATTCGAACCCGCGACCACTTGCTTACGATTAGAGTACTCTACCTCTAGGCCAACGTGGCCCCTTCTGAATCTTTTTGCAGTGTGGTTTTTTGAATGAGAAAAGCATCTTATTTGGAAGACACGTGATGCTTAGCTTGTACCTCTTCGACAAACTATATTTTCATTTTATTTGGAAAAACAGATAAGGCATTTTTCTTAACTTGGTACCCTTTTAATCTAGTTGAAATTGGATCTTCCCCTACCAACAACATACACACACACACACAACATTTAGCATCAAGCAGACAAATCTAGCATCCGTGATACAGCAGACAAATCTAGCATCCAGCCAATGGCATTAAGTTGAATTTTGACGTTTTGAATTCGAATTATGTTTTTTGCAATCACGAATTGCAAAGAGACCATATTGCTCAGGTTTCCCTCACAGGAGCTGAGCCAGCTGTACTGCCAGGGCCACCCCCCACCCCCAAGATCAATAGCGCAAATTCCCCCTAAAATTTTTCACAACCCTCTTGTGCTTTTTTTTACACTTCTTTTTTATTTTATTTATTTTTTTAAATATTATTTATTCATTTTTTTAAATTATAACTATTATTTTTTAAAAGTTCGAATTATGCGCAGAACAGAATCTCTTTTTTCCCCTTCCAGACATCCCAAGCACACACACACGAACACAAAAAAAATAAATAACTAAATTTTAAAAAATAAAGAAATAAAAAAAATAATTTTAATTTGAAAAATAAATTTGTAAATAATTTTTATTTAAAAAAAATCCTTAAATAATTTAAATTAAAGAAATTAATTAATAAATAATTTAAATAAACAAATAAATTAGTTTACCCCCCCCCTCCATTTTGATGGTGCAACTTACGCCAGAATTCAACCCCCCGCCCCTGTGGGCAACCCTGTGTACTTCAATTTTAAAATCTAAAGCCGACAGAGTGGTGTAGTGGTTAAGACACTGGCCTCTCACGCCCAAAAGCGCGGGATCAAATGTCCATGTCGTATCATTATGCGGCATGTAAAAGAGCCCCCCCCCCCCCTGTTTGGCATACTCCTGGTGCAGTCTCGCATCGAATAGAGCCCAGGTGCCTCCACCTTGTGGGGAAGCTGAGCGTCAAAATTCTCGTGGCAATGGCATTCTACCGATGGTGGTGCCACGTGAAAGATTGGGTGCCGGTGGGGAATGCACCAGTACTGCAAATGGCAAGAAGCTAAAACCGCAGCCCCATTTCAAACAAACAATATGTGGAAATAAATTCGCATATGCGTCAAAGTAATTGTTCTTCTTAACAATTTTAAGCATTTAATGCTCAAAAATTAAATACAATCCCAACAAGTACTTTCATCTGCCCCGCGTGCGCCCGGCCACGGTGAAGGGAGCTTAACTCCAAGGTCGCCACTGACAATCAACTCATTTGAATAAACAAAGACCCGAAACCATCACCACACAAGAGTCTATAAAAAATCAAACCTCGCAATCGGAGGATTACTCCCCGTAATGGAACTTATCAAGAGCCAATTCCCACTGAAAAGGAGACTCCGATCTCAGATTAAAGCATAGAAGAAGCCTGTTTGGCAAAAGAAGCACAGGCTAAGGTCACGGCGGAATAATAAACCGGCTCGGAGTAGATATTAGATCTCCTACGCTTGGCTGTGCCCGTAATCACACACGGCTCATTAGTCGGATATTCCTTCGGATATCCGAGGAGGAATGCGCAGAGCAAAACCGCTACCTTTTATGAATGGGGAGAAGATGGGGGACTGGCGTTTTGTCACGATATTGCGGGTCACTCACCCATAGACTCTATGGACCGGTAATACATTGATTCGGAAATCGCACAATGAAGATTCACCTACAAAAGGAACGGAGATCTGTATCTGGAAAGAGATGGATTTTTTTGATATCGCGTCACTTTTGTTTTTCTGAAAACGAACTCCCGATAAGCTCATAATCGAAATCCGAAGATCGGATCGGGAGTTATAAATCATCTGCTTCGATCGATAACGGTCGACAAGGCCTCAGCACCCCGTTGCCCTCTTGATGCACTATGTTGTCCTTTCGGAGAGTTCTGTTGCCTTTATCGACTACCGTTACAATAGCATCGCTGAAAATTCTAACATTGCAAAAATCCTCGCAATGATATAAAGCAGTGAGTAACCGCCTCTTAGCAAGGCCTAAGGCAGGAACATGCAAATTTTAAGGCAGAGCTCGGGTCCGAGCTAAAATATATGAGTTGTACCGTACCAAGTGCGGTCGCTCGCTGGTATTCTAATTACACATTAGCTACCAGTTTTTTTTTTGGCTCTCTTTGCCCTATAAGAGGATTTTTGCCTCCAACTAGGTCACTTTCGTATTCCATGCTGATGAGTGCATAATAAGCACGAAACTGTAGTCCATAGATCGAAATGGCCGAGTTGGCGGTGTATTGCATGTTCCTGCCTTAGCCTTTGCTTAGAGGCGGTTACTCACTGCTTTATACCGGAGCTCTGCCTTAAAATTTACGAGTGGTACCGTACCAACTGGGGTTGCTCGCTGGTAATCTAATTACACAATAGCTACCAGCTTTTTTTTTTTTTTTTTGACTCTCTTTGCTCTATAAGAGGATTTTTACCTCCAGCTCGGCTAATTTCGTATTTCATGCTGATGAGTGCATAAGCACGAAACTGCAGTCCATGGATCGAAATGGCCGAGTTGGCGGTGTATTGCATCATCGCAATGATTTAGAAACAGTCCCTAAAAATGTGAAACCTAATACAGTAAACTCCCGATTATGCGCAGACGGATTATCCGCGGTTCTTCCACACTTCTGTTTTTTATCTTTTCGGTGATTTAAGTATTATTGTTCATGTTTAACAGCTAAAGTAGTTATTTACATTCAATGTTATCGTTTTCAGCTGTAATTTAAATGCATGTGCAAGTTTTATTTATTACTAGCTTAATACCCGGCGTTGCCCGGGTGCTTATTAATACAACATAGCATTCAGGGAAAATAAGTTTGAAAGAGTTCTATTCATATGGGTATAAAGTAATTAGCATCAATCAGTCTCTTAGGTACAAACTTTGAAAAAAACTAAAATATTACAGAAAGTTAAACGTTTACAGAAAAATAGTCTTATCAAAAGGTGAAAATGAAAGATAAATGTTGTCTGTGCTTTGCCGCGTCCACTGGCATGAAATATATGCACATGGAAGTGAAAAAATTGCATCAATTTCACCCGCCAAATTTAAAATATTAACTTTTCTCTATTAACTGTTCCCACCTACAAAGTAAAAATTATTATAACTCAGAAATAAATCTGTTTCTCGTTCTGAAGGCTTATCTCCATTACAGACGCAACTGTCGTCGCATTGCAAATTTGAAATTCAAATCCGTGGCTCTTTTTATAAAGTCCACATGAATTATGATTGTTTTTTACTTATTTCAATGCTAAAAGGAAATAGGTGAGCCTTAAATTGAAAATTCATTACTTTAATCGTAATCATTGTTAGAAAATACTAATATTTAAAAATCTTAAATTTCATCAATTTGAATGCTAAAAGGCCTATCTCGATTACAATATAAATAGGCTAGATTCCAATAAAAGGGTCATTTTTTGACAAAAAATTTAAATTTGAGCTTTTTAGATTTTTTAAAATTTCAAGACCCCGCCTATGAGAATTCTAGGGCATCAAGGAACCTCTGTGTCAAGTTTGATGAAAATCTGACGCAAACTGTGGATTTGTATAGAGAACAAGTATATATATATACATACACTCATTTTTATAGATATAGATTTTAGCTATCGTATACACTAGCATCCTTTTTTACCTATCATTCGGGTTATTCACGATATTCGCTGATCCGCGGTTACCGTCGTGCCACCCTATTCTGCGAATAATCGAGAGTTTACTGTATTGCAACAAATTTTTGCTTCTGGTTCAAAAAACTTTTTCTCTCCTGAACATTTACCATCTAGCTGGTTTTATTGTTTAGTATGCTCAGGTTTCACTCAGTATGATATTAAATTTTAAGATTAACTTAAGATTTACAATTACATTCGAACTCGCTTATAACGAGCACGATGGGACCGTAACATGTTGGTCGTTAAATCCGAGTACTCGTAATAAACGGGTCCTTACGGCCGGCGTGCAACCAGAAGGGGTGGGGGCTTGGAAGGTCAAATAATTGAGTTCACTTACAATTTAACTAATACTTACTTTAATTATATAAATAATTTTATACTGTTCTTTATTTAATGACACTGGAATGCTGGTGGAATTTTTCAGACAAAAGTATTGAACCGCAGGGGAAAAAAAAGAAAAGAAGATAAGACAGGAATAAGACTAGAAAGATGAGAAAAAAAGACTGCGAGACAGAAGAAATTGCTCGTTAAAACCGGGTCTTGCTCGTTAGAAACGAATTCTGTTCCATAGACTTAACATTGATCCAACCAAATATTCTCATTTCCCTCGTTAAATCCGAGTTCTCGTTATAAACGAGTTCGACTGTACAATGTTCGCCTCGTTTTGATTTAAATTTTTCTAAAATTCTTACACATCATGTTTTCTTATCAAAATAAGAATAATAAGATTATTAACTAATATTTTAACCAAATTAAGCAGCTTTATAATATTAGATAACACTCGAAACCTACTCAATTATTTAAGTTAAATACATGTTTGTTGTATTAAATTCCATTTATTGTTCCAACCTCAGTTTTTGCCGGCATGCCGGAAAAGACAAAGCAAGGGTTATTAAAAACCTGGTGAACTTAGAATATCGCGGCATGCCGGCTGATACGCGGCGATACGGTATGAATGTTGAACAAAACCATACCTTAAGGTTATCACTCTTTACTATCGCTGCTGCGTTCGTACATGCTGCTGCGTTCAGCCAAATCTAGCTTTTAAAATTAGCTTGTACTGCGGTTTAATCATTGCTAACTGGCTAACGCAGTAACGAATGTCCATAGAGTCGACCTGAACGTGATTTGAATCCTTTCGGATCCCTTTTATCTCAGATTAGCATGCATGTCAAAATTTTGCAATGACTTATAGAAACTGTAGTTCATTTCCGGATTCCAACAGGGCGAGGATATCGGGGAGAAAAAAGAAAGAAGAGAAGAGAAAAGAAAAATAAAAAAACTGATCCACACCTAGAGCATATTAATTCTTCCTTACCGATTAGGTTACTAAGATTATATCACTAAGAGTTACGCTACTTCAGTCAAGATTTGGTGTCACCATACTAGTGCAACACCAAGAAGGAGTGGTCAGAAATTGATGAAATTTGGTAAGAAGACAGAGACAGCATGGAACAATAAGTGATATTTATTTCAAAATAAATAAGCAAAATTTAGAGCGAGGACGGCGTCGGCTCAGTAAGAAGTAGGACCACCGCGGATAGCGATGCACGAAGAAACACGTCTAGGCATGGAGTCAATAAACCTGCGGATGGTGTCCTGAGGGATGGCACTCCATTCCCTTTCAACCATTTGCCACAGTTCGTCCTCTGAACGAGGCAGTGGCAGGTTCTGCAAACGGCGTTCAATCACGTCCCACACATGTTCGATTGGTGACAAGTCAGGAGAGTATGGTGGCCAGGAAAGCATCTGTACACCTCGTAGAGCATGTTGGCTGATTCGAGCACTGTGAGGCCGGGCGTTATCCTGTTGAAAAATTGCATTTGGCAGACCCTGAAGGTAGGGGATTGCCACCTGCCGCAGTACATTATCTGCATATCGTTGGGCCGTCATAGTGCCCCGAATACGAACTAGAGGTGATACGGAATTGTATGCAATAGCGCCCCAAACCATTATGCCACGTTATCGCGCTGTGGGGCGTTCCACAGTTACTGCCGGATTCGATCTTTCTCCACGTCGACGCCACACACGTATGCAATGACTATCGCTGGACAAACAGAAGCGGGATTCATCTGATAACACTACGGTTTGCCATTCTGCCATCCACGTCGCTCTGGTCCGGCACCATTCCAAACGTTGGAGTGTGTGCTGTGAGATCAATGGCAGTCTTCTTAGCGGGCGCCGTGATTGCAGGCCACGTGCAACCAGTCGACGGGAAATGGTTCTGGTCGACACAGGAACATCCAGGGTACCTTGCACGTGCTGCAAAATCGACGTACAAGTGACTTGCGGGTCCGCCACAGCTTGTCGGTGAATCCGTCGATCCAAGCTGTCTGACGTCACTCTGGCTGCACCTGCACCCCTCAATGTGGCTACATTTCCTCTTTCCAACCATCTCCGACACAGCCGATGCACAGTGCTTGCATCCATGTGGGTATCAGCTGCAATTTGACGTATGGACCAATCTCCCCTTCTCAGTCCGATCCCCATACCCCTTGTAAAGTCGTCTATATGCTGGAAGTGTCTTCGTTGAGGACGGCGCGGCATTTCCTCCTATCACACGTATCCTTCGAGACAAAAACCAAATTTCTCCGATAATTAGTCTGGCAGAAAAACCAACATGAACATAGCCCACTTTTCAACTTCATTCTCTTATATATTACTTCACGTGCGTCGGAGAGCTGCGCATTTTATATCATTTGCATAACTCAGTGACGTGCGTCTACGGTAAAATTTGCATGAATTTCTGACCACTCCTTCTTGGTGTTGCATTTTCAATGTCGAGCAGTGTATTTTCAATGCACCAAACCTTAGTAATGCATTATTTTCATCCTGGATAATGGAACATCCCGCTTATTAGAATATATTTTCGTGGCAAAATGGTTATTCCATTAAGCGGACTCTACTGTATATGGTTAACCAGCAGTAACCATACACTTAACCAGCACTTTAAGTTAAGGTAAGTAGTTAGCAAATGCCTACTTTAACTTACAAACCTTTAAAGGTAGGTTACATTACTTGCAGACAGCTTACTCATTAAGGTTGGAGAATCTCCGACAAATAACCTAATCCTCTTATGGTTAAATTTCTTCTTTTAGTGACTAAGCAAAGTATGGAAGATATGGGCCGGTTGACGATGTAGCCCGCGTGTAACAAAGACATTACTTTTCTCGAAATCTGCCGAACATTAGACTACCTTCTAAGGACATGTAGTCAATCATTGTCTATGTTTCACTTGTGAGACAAGGTTCCTAGATGTTTCATCAATGGAAGTTTGTAATTGCACATGTGTACCACACAGTCCAGTCACATTAATGCGACCACATGTCAAAAGCCTGAAAAACCACCTTTCGCAGAGCGGGCTGCTGCGAGACGACCAGGAAGAGATTTATTTAAGGCCATGAAGGTGTTCACTGGTAGTTTGAGCCATGCCGACTCCAATGCTGTGGCCAGCTGGGCTAGATTACGCGGATAAGGATCCATGGAGGGAATAACACGATCGAGATGGTTCTACATATTCTCGATTCTGTTTGAATCAGGAGAGTTTGTTGGCCAGGGAAGAAGGGTAAACTCATTATGGTGCTCTTCGAACCGCGAACGTACACTGGCAGCTGTATGGCACTTACCATTGTCCTGCTGGTAGATGCCATCATCCTGAGGAGAAACATTGCACATATAGGGGTGGACATGGTCCGCAAAGACTGATGCGTACATGTAGAAATTCATCGTGCCTTCCACAATGATGAGTGAGCCCAGAGAATGCCAGGAAAATATTCCCCAGCCCATAATGCTCCCGTCTCCAGCTTGGACCGTTCCAGCAATGGTTGAGGGTGTTGGTTTCAGAGGTTTCACGCATTATACGCCAACGTCCATCTGCCCAATGGAGCATAAAACGTGATTCATGAGTAAATGCTACCTGTTGTCACTCAATACACGTCCAGCTGCGGTACTGGCGTGCAAATTCCAGGGTTCGTCGTCGATGAACAGTAGTCAGGATAGCTGCATGAACCAGTCTTGTGCATCAGGAGCCCAGACGCAGCAACGTCCACTAAATAGTAGCTTGAGAGATGATGTTGGTAGCCCCTTGGTTTATCTGGGGGGTCAGTTGCTCAACGGTAGCCCGTCTATCAACCCGAACGCATCTCCGCAGCCTTCGCGTCGTTCGCCTCTATCATCTATGGCTCCTGGTGCACCACATTTTCCATGTCCCTAATTTTTGACAGTCCCATTTTTCCATGCACGGTACACTTTTACCATGATGGCAAGCGAACAGCTCAAAAACTCAGCCGTTTTGGAAATGCTTCCACATTTGGCCCAAAAGTCAATGATTACGCCCTTTTAGACGTCGGATAAATCGCTCCGTTTTTGCATTACGCCAATGATAGAAATGGCTTCCAAAGCCCTCACACACCCTTTGTACACCCCCAACTGCATTTTGCTACCAAGTGCTTTTTGTGATTGCTAATTTGACGTCGACGTCGAAAGTACGTGGTGGTCACATTAATGTGACTGGACTGCGTAGTTGGCCGACTGACTCAATTCTGTATTGAATGTCCTGCATCAATTTTTCGTTCAGACTTGATTGGTGGTGCTGCTTTCTGTTCAAAATTGATTCGTAATGGAACTGAAGATAGTGAAATGGCCCAGCCGACAAAGAGATGTATGCCAAGGGAGTATGTCAAAACGATAATCACATGCGTAAATTTGTGCTTTGTTCACACACATTCACGTGGAATGCGTGGGGTCGACAAAAGCTGACTAAGAAGATTTTGTTTGTTTTCGGTGCGAAAAAATGTACATTTTCGTTTTTTGTTATTTATCTTTTTTTTAATTGAAATTATGTGTCAATAGTTTTTTTTTTTTTTTTTTTTTTTTTGCATTGATTTTACTTATTTTCCAACCTGTTTTTGAGGTGAAAACTTCTTTAAGAGAGCTGGGCATTTTTTAAGACGAGAGAAAATAATTGAACTCGCGACGCTGTGACTATTACCGTTACTGACACCTTGAAGTAAAAACTTCTTGAGGCGCGTTTGTCATTCTTTGAGAAAGGATAAAACATTTGAACTTGCAACACTGTTACCGTTACCAACATCTTTGCATATAATGATGAACGTATATTGTGTATGTGCGTACATAGATACACATGCATGTTGTTGTTTTTTTTTTTTTTTTTTGCAATATGAAAAAACCACTAACAATTCAAAAAATACTCACACCAGCTTTATAAGCTTTCACTTCTGTCAGCACTCCCGGAGTGCTAATTTTTCTTTTCTTCTTATTGCTTGATAGTTGTAAAATTTCAGAGTCTAAAATCAGATGGAAAAAATCCCAAACAATGTAGATGAATGAACCCCAAATGAGTATTAGGAAAATTACAATTTATATAAACTGAAAAAAAAAATCATTCAGAAACATTATTTCTCCCATAGACAGGTAACTTCACGAGAAAATTTAGCAAAAGTATTCTGGGTTTTATGAAAAATAGTGACTGCAATAATCACCAAACCATAGGTTGACCATAACAACTTCAGGTGCAGTCAAGTGTTCATATTTGGGGCAATGAATGTGTACAAGTAGGGCACAAGTTCTTAGTCTAAAAGAAGACTAATGCTGCCCAGTTAATGCAGATAACCAAGCTATTTCCACATTTAAAAATCTCATATTTTGTTCATTTAATTTTCAAAATAATTCAACTTACTCATAAAGCTAAAGCATTAAATTTTAACTCACATAACCTCAAAAGATAACTGTTCATTTATCCTGTAACCAAGAACTAATCTATAGAAACTTTTCAAAGCTGGGGTAATTAACTGCTATTACTTACTTTTTACTATAAACAATGGGTAGCAAATATTGATCACAAAGGTTTTGGACTTCCATTAAGAAACATTTCTAGGATAGAGCTCCAAAACTCATCCCCCAACATCATTAAAACTCGTCCAAAATTAAGTTTTTTGAACTTCAATATTGAAAAATTACATCTGGAAAGTCCCTCCAGGAAGAAGGCTATCGTCCCTCCTTTGTATCCGTCCCTGCCTGTAACGTTTCGTCCTGGTTGAATTTTGACAGCTGGACATTCATTCAAAACAAAATTCCTCAAGATATCTCAAGTTAAGGCCACCTTCCCAAGTATGGCACTTGAAAGTACCTCTTTATAATGTAATGTTAACTGAAAAGTTAGCTTAACTTCATAGGTTAGTTATAAATTTTGATAGTTTAACAATTAACCCTTTATACCCCGACGGGACTCAGAAGTCTCGCTTATATTTATTTAGCATTGTAAATCCTAAATGGCTGGGATCATGCTGGTACTTGAAAGTGCCACTCCTTGTACTTTACTGACAGGTCGACAGATGATATCTGCGACCGGAAACAGTTCCTAAGGCTTAGTCCCTGCTGATTTTTAAAATTTTTTTACTCGTTATATATGCTGTTTGATGTATTTTCAACTAAAAAAAACAAAAAAATGTATAAAAATTCATTACTAAATTGATTTAATTCATAAAGGGTTCAAGAAGGTTTTGATAACTATGTGATTAAATTTCACCTCTCTGAAAAGGTTGACAGAACAGTTTGTAAACGCCGGTGGGAAGGAGCTTTTTTCTTCCGCGGTCATAACTATATATTTTTTCGGAAACAAATGTAAGATTTTGAATGGGAAGAAATTCTTTGCAGAGGTTAAGGGTCCAATTCGGCATCGCTTCATTGGGTATGATGGCCCTAGCTTCTTGGTATAAACCGCGGAAACATATTGGTAGAACTACACAAATCTAATAAATCATATTGCCTGTTTGGGTTTTAGGTATTCTTCAGTTCGTTTTAAAGACATTTTGTGCGGGACATCAAATTGGGCATAAAGCGATTAAACTCTTTTACTGCACTTTGCTTTTCTCGTCCAGTTATGCTCAGAGGAAATATTGCACCTGCAGCACATCAGGGTACGACTCAAATCGATTACTTTCTCGGGCAAGGCTTTTAAAGTCTTTAGTCAAAATTTCAAAAACACAATTTTCATTTTAACCCATTTATGCCCAGTAGCCTAAAAACGGGACGCTTATTAGTTACAGCATACAAAAACCTGTAATGGATATATCCTTTTACTAAAGCTGTTTTTCACAAGTTAAATAGTCCTTCTTCCTGAGAAAACCAGTTAGAGCCACTATTTGGACATCAGAGTTTATTTATTTTCAGCTATTATCAGACAAATCAGTCAAACAACGATCCAGCATGGATAATCACAGAAATAAAGTTTTTTTTGCGAACTTAAACTATTTTAAATAAAATTAAACTATTTTGAAATGATTTGCTTAAAATTGATCACAGATGCCTTCTGTAATGTTACTTTGCAAAAGTAAAGTCAAGTAAGGTCGTATTTTGCTCGCATATTTGTAAAATATCCCATAAACAGGACGTTAAATAACATAATAAATATGGCAACGGCAAACTATTTTAAGCGTAAAATGTATGTAAACCGTTTCAAGTAAGAGCTTTAAGCAGATAAAATTGAAAAAAATTGTTGAAAAAAAACTTGGGCCTTAAATAGGTGAATTTACGATTATCTGAGGTCGGATAACGTTTTAGATTGTTATAATTTTGTGTGAGGGATTTGAATACATGAGCAATTTTGTGCAATTCTTCTGGAATTAGTTGTGGAGTTGATTTCGACTATCATTTGAATTACCTCAACTCATTTATTCATTAGCTTAAATAAAAAGGTCACTGGGACCTCCCTTCAGCAAATTCAGGGGTAGTATTGCAATATTTTTTTTTGCTGTGTAGCCAGGGGTGCCCCGAACTTTAATTATTGGGAGGGGGAAAATTCTCAATTTGCTGAATGAAATTCGGGAATGGTCCGAATGACAAAATATACGAACATTCGCACATACCTTTTACCATAATTTTATGGGAAAGGACAAAATGCATCACAAAAAATTAATAAAATAAATACAAAAAAAAAAAAAAAAACTAGCATTTTCAATCTTTTCTTCAGAAGATTGAAAACGCTTTTTTTTTTTGAATACATATATTTGTTTTATCAATTTTTTAGTGATACCTATTGACCTTGCCCTTAAAGTAATGGTATAAGGTATGTGTGAATGCTCATATTTTATCCTTTGGAACTTTCCGGAATTTCATTTGGCAAATTGAGTATTTTCACACCTCCAAAATTTTAAGCTAGGGCTTGCTCACTCATTGTCTAAAATTTAAGCCCTTCTCACACATTGCTTCCACGCAAACGTAAACGTTTTCATTTCCTCTTCCCCAATAAATT
>JAXGGA010013635.1:0-34601 GCA_038373865.1 Uloborus plumipes
TTTTTTTTTTTTAAAAAGGGGTTTTTTGAAGTACTTTTAAGTTTAAAAATTTTCATTGCATCTTTAATTGCAAAATTTCAACAAGTCCGCCATTGTTGTTAAGCTTAGTTTAGCCTTCTAAGTGACTTTATTAACTTTTTAAGAAGTGGACACCTGTGTTTTCCAACTCTACAGAACATAGTTTTATAGTTTTAAAGGAAAATGAACTCTTTTATTGAATATAGTTTCTGAAAATTGAATACCTTTATCAGAAGATAACTTTGCTTGATTTAGAATTTTTTAAATCTTTCATGCCTATTTTCAACAACGCTTTATAGATTTTTACATTCAAAACACCATGTGGAGACGAAATATACATCTAGGCAGAACAACATCTGCCGGGTTCTGCTAGTTACTGTTAAAATGAACTACTGTTAAAACAAATCGAAACTTTAAAGGGTCCCTTTAAGTTCATTTTTATTCGACTGTAGTTGCATTCCTTTCAGTCTGCAATATTTTTAAATATAAGGATGCTGATTTGGAAAACCTAAATAATAATTTTGCATGAGCTAGAAAAATTAAACATTTAATTCATGTTGAAAGAAGTCTAGGAAAGTACAGGCTCACCCACTCTAATCTTGAAATTATTGAAGGAATGAATATTCACGTAGTCCAACTGATCTTTCAACCTGAGGGCAAAATCTGCCATCCTGGTCACATGAGTATGATTGGTTAGATCAACTGTTGATGAAGTCAAACCTGATGCGGCCATATAAGTATAACCAGTAGTTTTAATTTTTTCAATGCAACTAAACTGCTCTTCAGCTAAAATCTAAAACAAAAAATTTCATATTGAAAATAACTTGAATGCTGTAACATGTACATTAAGATCATTGACTCTGAAAGTTAAAACTTTGAGAATTTTATATTATAATAATAAATTAAACATTGAAAATAATAGCAAATTTCTATAGCAAGATTTATACTCAATATAAAATAAAATACAGCTTTCAGTACTTTCAGTCTAATGAAAAATATTAATGTCAGGGAAACACGGAGATTAATATTAATAAGAATACTAATGACTTTAAAAATATAAGGAGTTTTTAACGTTCTTTGGGAGTAGCATAAATGCTGAAAAAGTACATCTGCCAACAAGTCAAAAGACTTGATGGGGAAAATAAAAGGAGCTGCACGCCAATTATAAATGTGAACTTCCAAATTTTCAGTCATGCAAGGATCTTGAGCTATATCTAGATTTGATTTTATAGAATTGTTTTCCCCAACTGAAATTCAATATCTTCAACACCAAACTGGTTTTATGTTGCGTTTTGTCGTGACAGTTTTAGTCAAGGCACTTCCTCACCAAACCATATGAACTGGAAAGGTTGGAACAAAAAATTTAGTTCCAAGGCAATGGCATGACATCCGATATGTTAAGCAACATTATTTAACTTACTCATTTAAATTGGTGGTTGGTAAATACGGCTTAGATTTCATAAAATGCTTCTAAGCAGTAGATGAAGATAAAGCATATTCATTAAAAAAGTTTAAAAGATTTTATGTAGTACTTAAGTGCAACATTAGTTTAATCATTCACAAACCAGCAAAAGTCATCATTATATTTGAATCATACTAGCCTCTTAGCGTTTCTTTTCATTAAATCAATTCTTGGTGAGATCTTTCACCATGTTCAACCGGACCAAATAAATCAACAAACTGAACAGTAATAAAAAATATTCAAAAGCAAATAAATCAAAATCATACTTCATCAAAATCAGCAATAATTTCATTTAACAATCTAAGGCATTCCACTCCTTCATTGTTGGCTTCAAGCTCCATGTAAAATTCACTGAAATTTGGAATTGATGCAAACATAATACACACACTTTCACATTGTTCATGGTACAAATCCTATAATAAAGAATACAAATTAAAAAAAAAGAAAAGAATAAATTAGTGCATTACTTTCAATAAAGCTGTTTGCTACATTTGCAAGTACGTAAACTTTGTTTAAGCAATAAAATAACACTAATATGAAAGAAGAACATCCACACATCAGCGGTTAAAAACTTTAATGAAATTTAAGCAATGTAATCACAGTTAAGACAGAAGTAAATATTTATTTCTTAGTAACATATTTCATGGTATTGGTATTTGGGGTAATGAGATTTTACTGTAATCATTAATGACTGCACCTCCACATTGCAGATGAATGGAAAAAATTGCAATCTCTTTTTTCCAAGAGCAAATACCTCATTTTTTCGATCACCTTGCAAAAAATACTCGGCAACATGAGCTGGCAATATGTTGGCTAAAAGTTTTCTGTTGTAGGCTTGTAGATGTTCCATGTCTTCCTTTTCTTCCAGTGCCTGCAGTTTCCACAAGAAGTCCAAGCGAGAAGTAGCCTCAGCTTGATGGCCATGGGCGACTAATGCCCCAACAAAAAGTAATAGTAGAATGGTTAGGGAGTATTTTGATGGGACACCACTTCCATCAGGACTAAAAAGAAACCATAATTTTGGTTACACTTTGCATAAAGCTAAGTTGTCATGTAACTGAAACATATTTTGAACATCTAAAAGACTGATATCAAAGTTTGGTAGCATTAGCTTTCAATTGTAATAATTTAGCCCCAAATACACTTACTAATAAATATGGCATTACCATGGTGTTCTAAAAGCAGGAAAATGATGCCTAGAGCCATGAGTTTTCGACTTTTTCCCTCGAAAAAGTTATAATTGCTTCTTAGTCGAAGTTTTTACCAATTCATTATTAAATTTTTGTCTGATTTAGTCTTATACAGTGAGAATTAAAAACAAGGGAGAGAGATCTTTATTGAAAAATTTTTAATGAGCAATTTTATATTTTTTACACTATTATGAAATTACTTCATACACTTCGGTTAAAAAAATATTGAAAATAAAGATAGTTGTTTTAATCTTCTGACACAGCTTACTAATGTTCAGTGTGGAGCCAGTTTCAGTATAATCAAAGTTGCTTGTTTTTTTTACTAATCTGGTATAAATTAGCGGAAGACACTTTTTTTCACTGCATTTCAAGTTTTAAGTTAAAAATTCAGACAAAAAAATAACAAATAAATATTGATTTTCTCACATTAACAATGCATCTTTATATCAAAATGTCACACAAACATACATACACAAATAGGACATGATATATTTTAAGTGCAAATGAAAAAACAAAATCAGTTCATTTAGCTTTCTTATGGCAACATATTAATGAAAAAAATGAATATTTGGTATCCAAATTATATGGTACAATATTTAAGAAATTACAGCAGCTGACATATTAGACAGCATTTAAAGAAGGACTAAAAATAATGAAAAACATCTTTTACACTTTGAGTAACTCTCTACACATTTGCCTTTCGACTAATTTTCCAGGACACAAATCGTCCATTTCCTGATTTCATTGCCATACTTAATGTCCTTGTTCACTTTCTTTTTTTCAACATTATTTTCTAAATTCTTCAAAGTGAACAACAAACTTTATTACAAATTACTGCCAATTCTTATAATAGAGATGGTTTGACAGATCATAATGCTATTAGTTAGTAATTTCTAAATGGGAGTGGCAAAAAGACAAGTTTTCAAGTTTTAAAATAAAATAACGGTGTAGATCATAGCACATACAAAATTATTAATATCCAAATGGTAGAAATAATACTGTAAATAAAAGAGTGAGAATTAAATAAATAGAAGCATACACTACACAGCAGTGTTAGAAATAGAAATTTAAGTCTAGGCGTCATTGTGACTCCTAGGATCAATTTCTAGGCGTCAAAATGAACAATCTAGGCGTCATTTTTTAAAAAATTCTAATGTGATCAGAATTTTTTAAAGAAAATCTTAATTTAACAGAAATGCGACCAAACACAATCCATGTATGATATGTTACTGGCAATGCATGAAAATGAGCATGGTATAGAATGTTGTTGCTTCAGACTAGTGCTGGGCGATGTTGCAGATTTTAATATCGCGATACATCACCAGTATAACTTCGCGATGTGCCGATATATCGCGATGTTGCTATGTATTTTCTTTTCATTTAATTATGGGGGGGGGGGGTCAGGAAGGGGGCTTTCACAGTGTTGTTCCGGTATCCTTCGGCTTCGTCTCTCCCCTTTCCAGAACAGTGGATAACCCTTCAAATAGAGAGCAGGAAAAATGTAGCAACTACATGGACGGATTTATGGGGAGCGAGGGGGGGGGGGGCAATGCCCTACCAGTTTATTTGAGATGATTCTATACAATGAAAACATATCTGCCAAAATCATGAAGCGAGAAATCATGAATTTTTTCTAAGAAGTTCAGAAGAGTTCTGAAAAAGGCAGATTGTCCTTTTCTGATAGGAAAAAACATTATTCATTAAATAGAAATGATAAGGCACTGGTGTCTAAAATAACTTTTAAAGTGAAAGGGTAATTCTTTAAAGGAAAATATAGACAAAAACATTGCAAACGATTAAAAAAGAGTAAAATGTTTTCTAAAGAGATAGACCTGTTTCTAAGGAGAAGGGGAACAAAAGGTACATAAAGTATTAAGGGCAGAAAACCTAACTCAAGAGGACTAGCAATTTTATCATCTTAACTCAGGATTGTGTAGTTAATCTATCGAATAGCTCTAAATTAAGAGTGGAGGATACTCTTTTACTCACTTTCTAAATGCTTTTAAAAAAGCATGATAATCATCAAAGGCTGAATTAATCAGTCATTATCAATATTAAAATCCAAACAAACAAGTCATCAAAAGTTTTGGAGAAAAATTTTAAGTTGGATTGTAAAAAAAAAAAAAAATTGCTGGTTTTGGAATAATCCATTTGTCACAAACTTTGGAAAAATGGCTGAAATTTAATTAAAAAAAACTGCTAGTTTTTCGATAAATAGCTAAAAAGGTAAAACTCATTAGTAGAATTGGAAAAAATAAAGATTATCCATATAAAATCGTAAAAGCTAAACAAATTTTCAAAAATATTACGAAAAATCAAACAATAGTTAACATGTAGGCAATTATTAGAGCTATTGTTTGCTCAAAGAAAAAAAAAAAAACTTGCCCCCCCCCCCCCCCCCCAGAAACTCAGTCTTAAATTTTCCTATGGACATCTACCACCCACATTTCTTGGCAATCTGTTGAATCAGTTTCCTGCCAACCTCTTCAAATAAAAAATAGGAAGATTTGGGAAAAAAATCGGAAGATCTCTCGAAATTAATCACTTGAGTTCAATAACTCAAAATGTTTCATTAAAATGATCTACCAACTAAAAAAACATTAAAAGTTTCATTAAAATGTAAAAAGTAACTTTGTCCAGTTAGCTTCAAATACATTTGCATTTATTGCTTCTTTTGGCAATTGCTATTCATTTCTTTTTCCTTAAACAAACTCCTTGAAAATAAGAGATACGTATATCCTGTGTCATCTATAGCTCCCAACAAGCCAAGTGAGCAAGCGGGTTGTAGACACAACACAGTAATAATTTTGCTGACTCAAGCGCACAAGATCAGCCATCAGCCTACTAATAATAAGCATTAGAAAAGGAGGGGAGGAGGGGGGGGGGCGTACTTGGAGCAGATAGAGTTGGAAATTTTGATGGATGTTTTGAATTATTTTTTGCTTGTGCATTTTTTCAGGGGGGGGGGGGGCGTTGCTTGACTGAAGTTGTTTTAGAGTTCAGCACATCATAATCTGCAATAAAGAACAGCTGCCCATCAATGGTTCAGCGATTTATTCTAACAGTAGCCAAATATAGACTGCCGATTAGGTGGATGGGGGGAGGGGAGGGTGGCACAGAACAGACCACAAAATTGAATGTTTTCAATTATCTACAATACTATTTCAAATAGAGAGGAGTGATCGGTGGCCAAGCGTTATTTTTACGAGAGAATAGCCAACAAACATGGGCGCTGGGCTCTTTGTGAAAAAAAAATCATTTTAAAAACATTTTTAATTCTTATTTATTTGGTTTTAAAATGTCTTTCCTTTTCTTTTTTTCAGAAAAGATTTTTTTTTTGCTCATTGTCGCCCCCCCCCCAAAAAAAAAACAAAAACAAAAACCCTTATGCATTATTCTACCGGTGCTCTTGTGCCCTAAACATCCTAACAAAAGCAAGCTTAAGGAGCGTTGAACAAAACAAAAACACACACACCGCACCGCGCATAACCATAACCACGCACACCTTCGTGAGGCGAAGAAAGAGACGATGTATCCCATCATGCATTTCCCTGCCGCCTGAGCTAAGGTGGTCTGTGGTCCACCGGGGCTAAAGAAGAGTGGAGCACGGTGGGGGGTGGGGGGGGGGTATGCTTCGCGGACAGACTGCCGGGAGGAGCGGAAGAAATATTATTGCGAATCCTTTTCGTCAATCATGATGAGTCAGACAAGAAAGGCTTTCTGCGATCCCAAAATCTTTAGGCGTCAAACTTGGCGACTGGGTTTGGATGTTTAGGCGTCAAATGGAAAATTTTGGTCGCAAAATACGACTAACGACCGCTTATTTCTAACACTGCTACACAGTCAGAGTTACAAAATGGCTAAAAAAGACAAGTGTAAAAGCTCTAAAATGCATACAATTCATGTCTAATTGGTAAAAGTTTGTAGGTATGCAATATAATCACCAAATACACCAATTAACCTTATTAAACAATAGACAGACTGGCAGGGTTTTTTTTTTTTTTTGAACATTTGGAACAATCTGGCAGAGTTTCATACGAAATTCCTCTTTTGGCACCAGGCGAAGAATTTAATTCAGAATAATTTCAAGTATTTCTTTTAATTTTCCCATTCAAGACACTAAAATTTATTTAAATATTGATATACAGTGAATGATTTCAACTACAACTAATAAGTATTTTACCTATCATATGCCCTGAGTAAAACAATTGCACCATGTATATTAAAAAAACAAATAAAGACAGTACAATATATACCTATGAACAAGGTCAAACAGATCAAACAGCTCAACATGAGTCAAGAGAATAAGGGCACAGAACACAAATGAAGAAAGCAACAATGTGAGCAGTTTTTGCACTGTAGTCAACACGAGAAATGCAGCACAGGACAGCATCACAAGCATCATGCAAAAGGTTATGTTCTATAAAATAAAATTTATTATCATTGTCAATTGTTTTCAACACTAGTGATATTTGTCATTTTAAAATAAAACTGTTTCCAAGAAAATAAAGCAGAACTACAGCTATCTTTTGTCCTTCATTTTGTTTTACGGATTTATACATATCAAATAAAAAAAAATTATAAATTATTTTATACTTTAACATTTTTATAAATCCATTTTGAAATTAACTTGCACAACTATAGTTAAACAAGAAAAGTTAACATTGTACAAATAAAGTTAATACAAATTTACTTTAAATTAAAGTATCAAACATGGGTTTGCTTTATTTAAATTACAAAATGAGCCAAATAAGTAAATAATGAAGAAATCAAAGTAAACGAATGCATCAAAATATAAATGAATTACTAAAAAATACAAATAAATAAAATTAAAAACTCCCAATAACTGATGTTAAAAAAAATCTGAGAAATAAAATGTGAAGCCATTTATGAAAGATTTAAACATTAAGCATAATTAGGCATATCAATAAAAGTTGAAGAGTATGAATAAAATTCTGAAGAACACAAGCTTAACCCCCCCCCCCCCCCATCAATATACTGACAGTGATTAAAAACTTTATGATTTCAAAATATGGTGAGAAATAAATAAAAAAGAAGGACTCATTCTGAGGTACAAATGTGACTGGAAGCCATTCAGGGACGTATTTCAAGTTTTTCCAGGGGGGGGGGGGACAAAGGGTCCAAACTCAATGCAATTTCATCGGAAAACATCAAAAGCCACGCCCACTTACATGTAAATACATTGATTTCTCAAAATCAGGGGGGGGGGGCAACTGAACCCCCTGCCCCCCTAAATGACGGGCCTGAAGCCATTTATGATCATTAAAAATGTAAACTTTGTAAACAATTCAAAGAAAATATAATAGAACGTCAGCAGATGAAAAGATATAAGGGAAAATTATTAATCAAAACCTTTTTCGGTTTTAAAGGAAATAGCCATTTGAAATCAAGATTCCTAAGAAATTTTTAGTTGTCCCTAGGAAAGAAGGAACATAAACTTTAAGAAAAAGGGACCACAATCAAAAATTTTAAAGATTAAAATTAGAGATGGATTAATTAATAAGCAGATTATTTATAATTGGCCAATTTTAGCTGATTAAGCAGGATGATAATTATTTTTTCATGATAAAAATTACTTTTGCTTGAAACAACAACTATGCTGGATGATATTCAAGCAATATAATCAAGTAAAAAATCTGGTATGGACCCCACACTACTTCCTTTTACGTGTAAATTTCTTAATAGTTGCCTTAAGTGTTAAAAAAAGTGCTTGGAGTGAGCAAGGTAACAATTCAAATATTTACTCCTCTAATCTGCCACGAAACAATGCAAAAAATATTTTACAATGGTTAATTTTCTAAATGTTGCTGATTTTAATATCATTCAGTGATTTTTTCGCAAAATATCGCCAATAGCGCCAAGTTGAACCCAAATTCAAAAAATAATTTTTTCGCCAAATTTGTCGCCAACTTGGCGATATGTCGCCAAGTTGGCGTCAAACACTTGGCGACCAAAAGCTTGGCGACATATCGCCAAGTGGTCGCGCCAATTCATATCACTTGAGTCTGCATTGAAATTAACACTGATTTACCCCAAAAAAGGGGTAAAACACCCCCTTGGGAACATTCGAATGCAACCACAAGAGGAGGTGCTCAACTAGACCATCCTCAGAGCCTACATACCAAGCTAGAAGCTTCTACGGCATATAGTTTTTGAGTTATGCGACCAACATACGTACATACAGACGTCACGAGAAAACTCGTCGTAATTAACTCGGGGGTGGTTGAAAAGGATTTTTCGGCTGCTTATATGTTGGTAGGTACATATGCACGTGCTGACAGGTCGAAAAAACTACTGAACATTTATTCGGGGGTGAGCAAAATCAAAATTTAGACTCAAATTTGAGTGATTTTTTTTTCGCGATCACAATACTTCCTTTACTACGTAAAAGGAAGTAAAAATGAATAAAATTAAAATTATTTTTGCTTAGAACAAGACATTATACTGAATGAATTTATTACACCTAATGAACTCTACCTTCAAGCCTTAGTTGTCCAGCCCCCTGTTGATTCAGATTTACAAATTACTATGACAGGAGTATGAACAGAATATTTATATAAAAATAAAATACATTATGTATAAATAAATAGAAGAGACATGGTTACAGATAAAACTTATGATGAAACTGAAATTTTAAAGGAAGAAAGGGACCAACTTTAGAAAAAATGGACATTTAAGGATTGGAAACTAAAAGAGGGATCAATTGGAAGTACTGAAAATGAATGGACATCTAACGACTTAATTTAAAAAAAAAAAAAAAACTTACTTTTACAGTAAAGTTGGACCACTAGTGATGCTCATTGACTCTGCACTTATACAAGTAAAAACATGAAACTAAAAAACTAATTGTACTCCGTAAGGAGTGATACACTGTGTTTATTCTTCCCTTTATTTGCAGAAATGTATGACGTCCACAAGAGCTCCATTTTGAGTTTAATAATCTAAAATTCATAATTAACTACAGAACAATAAGTGTTGTGGGCGAACTCCACTCCATGTGATATACTGTTCCACCGAGGCCACTAAGAACGAGTAGGAAAAGCTTCACCTACGAGGAGTAAGAGTTTTGGGCCACATGTGGCACATGAGCAGTTGTGGGACCACAGCTTACTTGTAAGGTGCACCACCAAATAGTTTTCTGGTAATTATCTTTTACCTATTTTAATGGTGTTTTAATTACGTGTTAATAGCTATTTTAATAAATAAGTCGCGACAGTTCTTGCATCCTGGATCCTTTTAAGCTAAGATACCACAATAACAGCAACTACAGTGAAAATGAGTTTACTTACATAAGGAAATGCATCTAAGACAAGATCAGCACAAATATTTGGATGAACAGTAGAATTCAAAGTGACATTTTGATATCTTGACCAACACTGAGAGGTTTCTGATGTATCAAGAACAACCTATAATTTTAGAGAAACCATAACTTGATTTCAGAACTATGTTTTATCATTAACGGATATCCAATAGACATAAATCCAATTAAAATTTTTCTTAAAATTAATATTTCAAAAAAGTTTATTTGTACTCAAATAAAGTTTCAGGAAAAAATTGAAAAATATACACTGCACAAAAGATAACATTAAAACAAATAAGATTAAAAAAAAATCTAAGTATTAAAAATTTAGTAATAAACAAAATGCAAAAAGTGTACATTTACATCAAACTGAAATACTACATTAATTTACATAGCCAACCTGATATCCAATACCATTTCAGGACTAATTTTGAAAAATTTTCTGAAGGGCTGCCAAAAAGTAACAAAATTTCAAAAGGTGACTAGAGGTGAGAAAGGCAACTGAGTCCTCGCCCTGAACAAACTAAGTTTAAAACTATGTTTTAACTCAATATTGCATAATGTTTGTAGTAGTAGGTTGGCCTTTTAAAAACACTTATTAGCTCAATAGTGATCTGAAAGTCATTGTTTTAAGTTACTGAAAAACAATTTTACTTCTGATAAGGCATGAGTGAACATCATTTATGTCACTGTAGCAGAAATCTCATTGTAAATATCTACTTATGTACAGTAGAGTATAAGGAAGTACTCAGTGAAATATCACTAAGTTCAGTTTTACATAATAAGGCACAGAGCAGTATTATGCATTGCATTCAAAATTTTGCCAAAAGTACTATG
The DNA here is from genome assembly GCA_038373865.1 of Uloborus plumipes. Lineage (NCBI taxonomy): Eukaryota > Metazoa > Arthropoda > Arachnida > Araneae > Uloboridae > Uloborus > Uloborus plumipes. Next base: position 10,829 of record JAXGGA010013635.1, read on the forward strand.
AAATAAAACTTAGCTTTTGAATTGTTACAGTTTTAATTTTTTCAAATCTTAACTTTTGGTTGTCACTTCACATGTGCAGATTATCTGAAATTTCAAATCTCGAGGGTTTAGGACGGGTAGCCAACCCACGGCACGCGTGCCACATAGTGGCACGGCAGAGCAGTAACAGTAGCACGCGAAGACTTTTTGAAAAAATTCTAAAATTAAGGAAATGATGTCGATCTCAAAAATATCGATGAAAACTAAAAACCTTACACTGATAAATATTATGATATTATGATGATCAAGTGTCAGGAGGCTGGCTTACAAATTGTCTGAACTACAATGTTGCAAAGTACTTAGCGTTAGCTTTGGACATCCAACGAAAGCTGTTGCACTACAGACAATGCTTTTTAAAGCATATTTATGCTTAACACGAATGAAACTTTCGATGCTGCAGAATGGATTCTTGATCTGCAATAGTTTCTGCCAAGGGTGGGTGATGCAATTTAAAATAAAAGTTCACTCTGCTACTAAAATTAAGAAACCAGATTAGATAAAATTCTGTATGGTTGCACAAAGAAAACCCTGAAATTGTTTTTATTACATTACTTGAAAATTATTTGGGGAAAAAACTTCAAAAGTGTCATTGAACTATCTATCACAAACTTCTTGCCAAGGAATGAGACATTTCCTCTGTTGGTGACCCTGTAAGTTTCAGAATATAATCTTTATTTAAAATTATTAAACACGTGTTTTTTTATTTTTTCAAAAAAATTTTTTTTCTTTCCGTTTTGGGAGGTCAAAGTTGGACTTAGCTCTTTTTTTCAATAAAAACATGCCAACTTAGATGAGCCAATACTTTTTGCTTTAGGAGTGAACCAGGGAACTGACAATTATTTTGTGTTCTACTTTATCCCTACTAACTGTCAGTACATAAATATTTGTGGACGAATCTTGGCGCAAAGGTCAGAGGTCACTCAAAGTTGTACAAAAAATAGTTTTTTAATGCAACTTTGACCGACCAAATCTTCTTGTGGAAAAGGTGCACCACGGTAGTGTATATATCAGTAAATACCCACTAAAGAGCAGTATCCAAAAACATAAAGATATGTGTGGTTGATATTTTGCACATCGAAATATTTGACTCTGAAATTGCAGAAATCGCAAAATCACGTGACTTTGAGGGTCATTATCTCCTTGCACCATGAGTGACCAGATACAAAACTAGTTGGAGTAGAAGCCTTTCTTGTCCCAGAAACACAATCCGTCAACAAACCTATGGCTACTCTTTCAGTTTTTGCATAATTCCGCTCTAAACTTTGAAAAATGAGTTTTTCGACATTAAGAAAAATGGCCAATTACCTGTTTTAAAATATGTATTGCTATTATTTGTAGCACTATTATATCCCAACTTCCTAACTAGCTGAAATGGCATCTAAAGATGGTTGTACAGTTGAAACAAAATTGAAAATGAATTTTCGAAAATACTCAGTATACGTCAAAAACCATATTTTTTTATTTGTACACTACTACTACACTACAACTGTATACAATATTGAAAGTCTGATGATTGCAGTCCTGAAAAGTTGTATTCACATCTCAATGAATCTTTTTTTTTTTTTTTAATAACATTACATTTCTAGAAATGTTCAATATTTAACACTTTTCTTTTGAGATATACTAAAAGAGTTAGATAAAGAAATTATGCATAAAAATACATACCATTGGTATAAAAGTACTACTGAAAGTAATTAGAAGAACAAACATAGCTAACATTTGACTATTTCGTCGATTATTGATAACTTTTTCAATAGCCTGAATGCAAGATAATGGTAATAGCTGCCTTGCAGTCTAGAAAAAAGAAGGGACAAATCAACTTTCCAAAAAACTTATTCAGATTAAAAAATGTTGTTGTACAAAGAGTGGGAGTGATGTTTAAAGCCACACCCCACAACACATACAAATTAGTACTTGTTAAATAGATTTTCTTTGATAAATTTGACACAATGCATTAAGATACATAGTATAACATACTGAAATACACAAAAAATCAAAACCTGAAGATGAAAGTTCCCGGGCTTCAGTGTAAATATGTATGAATAAACGTCCCAGGTGCAGCATTCACTCAGAGTGAATACCCAGTGCTGATTGGCTAAAAAGTTTAACAAGTAGAATTCTGAGCTAACTGCTAAACTTCTAAACCATTACTTAAATCTAAGCACAAAAAATAAATAAATAAATAAACAAGCATACTCTGTACAAGCATACTAGAAAGATAGGCTGAAAGAAAACAAATAGGATTCCTAAGGTTTGTCACTTTTGTGAATAAAAAAATGTAATTCAATATTTACAGTTCACTTAATGCCACTTTTGTATCGTCTTTGGCAAACACATCATTTGTGCCGCTAAATGGAGCATTTTTTAAATTTACATCTAGTCTATACTTTCCATGCATGTAATATAAAACATATCAATAAATAACTATATACCAGGGATGCACCAATAAGCAAATTGGCTGATTAGCAATTACATATTAATCATCTGTTGATAATCGGCCTATTGATTTGCAAGTCCAATTACTGATCATGATGGTTTTTAATGCTATAATTTTTCCCTTTTGTGTTTTTCCAGAACTAAAGGAAAAAAAAAATCAATTTCTGTGAGCAAAATTTATAGAATTCTTAATTAAGTTACATTATATAATCTGGACATGCAATTCAAGTATTTAGTTAGTTGCGTGTATTCAGTAGACTTTTTCAATTTAGTAGCTACTGTTTTTATTATTAGTAACTACTTAATAGAAGACTTTTATTCTTTAGGTAAATTATAAGGTAATCTTGAAGTACCAAGCTAAAGGTAGGGCATAAAAAAGTAGATACATGAACAAAGCCGCAGTATTGAAAATACATTCATTTTTTTCTAAACAAAAAGATTAAATAAAATTACTATCAATTAAAAAAGACAAGTGTAATAATGAAAAAAAGTGTAGGATAATTTAGTGTAAGAAATAGTTTGTCCTGACAATTGAAGTAGTTCAATTGAGAAATATTCAAAAGTAATATTTCTCAATCAGTTTTATACATAAATTTTATATTGTTTGTCTTTATTTTGGGTTTCATACTACACGTTCATGTTACACTTATGTGTCCGATAATTATATCCCTTTATTGTTAATAAATTTATTTATCTTTGTTTCTTGCTCAAAGAACACTCAAAAATTAAATTTGAACTGCTTAAACGAATAAAATCGTCAAAAACAGAACAAAATCCAGCTTTATTGAATCAAAACTGTTACGAACAAATGTGATTCATATAGGCGGCAACCACTGAATATATATAAAACTAATAGAACTGCGAAATATATTTACTCGGGAGGCTCGGCCCCTGTTTGCTTTGCATGTCCCTAACTTGCCGCCTAAAGTGACGAAATTTAGTAGGGTAGCGTAGTGTGTGTAGTTTCTCCATCATAAGAGTTTATTTTTAACCATCAAAGGATTGATCTGAACCCAAGGATCATCCTCTTTCCTATGCCACTGAATTTAATAGCATTCCCTCCTAAAATAGTTCTCCTACTGTTAAGAAGTAGAGAGGAATTGTTGTTGATAGAATTAAATTTTATAATGCTATTAGTTTTATACTTACAGGGCTCTTTGGTGCTTCTATAATGACTATGACAAATAGCAACATGAGGCCAGCACAAAACTGGAACAACAACTGTAGCCAATATCTGAAAGATAAAAATAAAATTAATTAAATAAATAAATAAAACGAAATAAAAAAAATAGTTAAAACAAACATATAAATACAACCACATATTAATAGTCAATTTTTTTTAAGTTTTCTTGCATTTATTAAGCATTTCAGACCATTTGAATTCAATTTGAAAATCAAAATAATTTGAACAAATTTGGCCTGCAGTTAACCAACCATAAAGATTTCGCAGTAAAATGATTTGACTGGTTGTACAATAGTACATGCATTTTAATCATAGTTACCATTTGTTGTGAAGATGGTTTTTTAATGTCAATAGCATTCAATATTATAAAAGTCATTTCTGTATAGGATTTCTTCAGTTCATTATAAAAATTTCATATAAGATAACAGTTTCAGAAGATTACAAGTTATGGATGGCAATCTATGGGAATATTTTTGTAGCTACATACAGGGTATCTGCTCAACCTGGACTTTTCAATTCCATGACTTCCCTGACTTTCCATGACTTTTGCGAACTATTTTCCATGACTAAAAAAAAAAAAAAAAAAGAAAAAAAAAAAAAAAACGAACTCTGCTTTGTTTTTGGAAAATTATGCACTTAATATTCTATCTTGCAAAGCAAATGACCAAACATGGCGACTGCGTTTCACAGCAACAGAAGTCCGTTCGCTTTTGAGGTCAAAAAACGATCTTTTCCTACCGACACCCTCCTCCCCACCGTGCTTGTCGTCAAACGTACTTTCATGTAGCAATGAATTGTCTGTCCATAAATTTTACTGTAAGTTTAGATCCTGATATGAGTGAGGCGAAATCTGACTTCAAAACGGAACTCTTTGAGTTCCTGCTCCTCCCTCTACCTGTTTGATTCTTTAAAATTCAACATCGTTTTTTGATTTGCTTTTCTTTTGCATAAAACTCCTCGAAAGAAAAAGATTCAAACAAGTTTTAAAAGAAAAAGGAATCAAATGAAGCGGGTAGGGGGGGGGGAGGAGACCAAATTTAAAAGGCAAATCTGCCTATGCCGGGGAAAAAACCATCAAAAAAACCATCGAGTCTATCTTTTTGTCGTTCAGGTCATATTTTATCAGATGACGGAGTCCGCGCACATGCGCAGTTACACAAAATTCGCCGCTCACGGTTTTAACGTTGAGAATTCATCTGATTGGTCAACACAATGCAACTTGTTGGAAATTGTAATTGACAAATCAGATTGCACCCAATAACGAAGTAGAATGACGGCGGAAGTGTTTTCGTTCTTCCTAGATCGCGGGAAAAATTTCAATCGGTCCGGAGCGCTAAAATCCATGATAAACAGTCAGTTTCCATGACTTTTGGACATTTTTCGCTGAAATCCGTGACTTTCCATGACCAATTTCGATCATATTTGAAATCCATGACTTTCCCTGACTTTCCATATGCGCGGACACCCTGTACATAGTGATAAAAACTCAAATTCTTACAAGCTACTTCAGAAAGGAAGTATCTCATAGTCAATGAGTTTGAAGAATATTAAGAAAAAATGTCTTGAAAAAACATCTATAAAAATAAATGAATGAGGAGTAGATTATGGGCTTTGCAATAACCATTTGTAGCCATTTATTGCAATATTTCAAAGCACAGAAGCATAATTAATACATCAATCTGATATTAAAATTATGTTAGGTCACTGCAAGAGACTTAAGCAAGATGTGGTTGTGGTCGTAACTGAAAGTGACAATCACAGTCACGTCATGCTGTGTATGATTGTCATAACAGCAGAAATTGAACACTAATTTGATACCCGATCATCTAGAATATAAATATTCTGAATTTTCAAAAAAAAAAAAAAAATAAAATAAATAAATAAATAAATAAATAAATAAAAAGTTTTTAAATTGCAAATTTTTGAAACCTCTTCTTTTTCTGAAGAATGAAAAATATTTCCAGTTAAACATACATAGAAATGAAAGAATGATCTTTTTAATTTTTTGCTAGATAAGGTTAGACAGCTGAAACTTCGGTACTTTAAACCACTTTCACCAAAAGCCTTAAAAAACAAAAAAATCACATTTTACAAATAAAAACAAAAATTGTATAGGTAAGAAAAAAACCCTGATTTTAAAGTTATTTGAGCAGTATGACATTTCACTGCATTATAACATACATTTACAACAGCTGGAAGTATTTTCAAACAACTTATGCTAAATTCTTTATTTTAGATATTTTCTCAAGATTTGATGTTGATTAAAAGCTTAAAAGCGTTATGAATATTTACTCTACATCAATAAGGAAATATGGGATTTCTTAAAAAATACTTAATTCATGATTTTAACATGGTATACTCACATTGGTAAAATAACAAACTGGATGATTAATATAAATAACTGCAAAAAACCAGCACAAATGAAATAAGTTGATAATTTCTGATCACCTTCCTTCATATACTGAAAAAGACAAGAAATTTTCAGGAAAATTTTCTTCTGTAACAAATTTTCTTGCATATGAGTGAATTTTCAAAGATTAATAATGGATCCAGTACATTTGTTTCCAATGGAAATACATAAAAGAATTGTACTTATATTGAAATACAGAATATAGTAAAAGCTTTAACATATTTATAGCAATTTTAAGTTCATAATAGTACCAATAAAAGTAAAATAACAATTTTTAAAGTCAATTATTTATTAAAAGACTGCAACATAAATTCATATCTATGTTAGACGAAAACTAGTAAAACTTATGTTTACAATTGGGAAAATTTTAGTAACACTCAATAGAGTCCTGACATTGATTTTAATGTTTTTGAAACTTTTTTTTGTTAAAAAAACATCAATGTTTTTACTTACAATGTATTAGATTTAATGTTTTTAAAAAAGATCATTGCATTTGATGTCAATGCTCTAGATTTGAACCAAAAAAAAAAAAAAATAAATAAATAAATAAAATAAATAAATAAAAAATAAGTGTTCTAAAATAATAATAGACTATGTTTCAAAAACATCAATGTTTTTAGATTGATGTAGTACCATCAGTGTTTCAATTTCAAGCATTGATGTTTTGATTTTAAGCATCGATATTTCAATTTCAATCACCAATGTTTTAATTTCAAACATCAATGCTCTCACATTATCGAACCACTGACACTAAATATTTTAGTTAGCACTGAGCTGGCAAAAAGAAGTTTAAACTTTTTCATAATATATAATATGCCTACTTCTATTGACAGCGATCTATAAAGAAATTTTTAAAACGTGATAGCTTCTGCAATAACTAATTAATAATGAAGCTTTTATTACAATTGCAAACATATAATACATTTTAAAGAAAACTTTTGTTTCAATAATAAAACATTGAATGCAAAATGTTGATGTTAGAAAAAATATTGATCTTAAAACACTGATGGGGAAAACATCGATGTTTTACAAAATCATCATTGTTTCCAAAAAAATTGATATCGATGTTGCACCACTAGTTTATAATACAGTATTTAAACTGAAACTTTCGTATTCTCAGATATTTTGAAAAATGCTCCCTTTTTCAAAAGTTGCTGAAATTTGTGTTTTTTTTTAAAATGGCGGGAACATTAAGCCAAAATTTCCTGGTTTTTTGGATCCCAGATAAAAGGTTCTGTACTGTATTGACAACCCTATTCCAGTCCTAATTTCTTTCAATTTGAGCATATTTTTTTCTATTTAAGCTTTTTCTATTTAAGCTTTTTTCTATTTAAGCTTAAGATTCTCAAGCTATTTTATTTCATTTCTTAGCCAAAATGGCATTTTAATATTATTGGTCAGAAGAATTATGGTTAAAACAAAGAAAAGAAAAGAAAAAAAAATATTGAGTTCAAAAAGTTACTCACTTTTTCTTCCACATCAGCTTTATGAAATGAATTTGTAAAAGGCCTACAATGTTCGTCTCTAAGGCGATCTATACTGCGAGCATCAATGGCTCGAGACAAATAATCATTTACTTCATCTTGAGGATTTTTAAATTCTCTTCTTCGGTAGCTTGAAATAAAAATCATTTTAAAAAGTTAAAAAAAAAAAAAAAAGTAATAATTATACATACTTTTTGACGTGATATGAATTTCCTTTTCAGATATATTAATAATTTCCATAAAACATAGTTTGAGAAAAAAAACCTAATGAGAGAATAAATTTCAAATCACCTGCACTTATCATGACATTTACTTATTGATTTATCCAGAGGTACTCATGTTTATACAAAATGATTTCAAAACCTTAAGTAAGCTCAAAACAGTAACATACAAACTAAAAAAAAGGAATTAGTGTAGAAAAAACAACAGGAAGGAAGCAGGGATTCGGCTACGGTCGAACTTTTTGCAAAATGTGAAAATGCTATCTAAATTGTGAAAATGAAGTGAGGCCATTTCGCTTCTTCGATAACTGTTGCTTAAGCTCTCTAAAATTTTATTTTGTTTTTTGAAAAGTATTTTAACATAAGTTTTATGACTTAAAAAAAAGTCCCATGAAGCCCAAATATACCCAAAATCAATTTCTCGGATGAAACCTAACATGATCAATGTAAAAAGCATAAAAACAATATGAATACTTTAGTTTTAGGGGGTGACTTACTTCCCCGAAAAACTCTATTAATAAAAAAATACTTTATTTAAAACTTTGAAGTGGGTGCACTTATTTTCTTTTCAATGTGAGCTATTTACATATTAAAAACTTTTACTCTGAGCAAAACTTTCTTGAAAAGTACTATGCAATCAATAATAATAACTGCAATACCTGCTGTCAAATTTACGCATGTCAGAATGACCCATCATTCTCATTTCTTTGGAAATATTATTTGGCGCTGTGTATTGAGGTGGACGAACAGAACTGATACGTTTTTTTTCATCAGGGATGATGAGGAATGTTTCAATATTCTGGTCTCTCAGATACTTGTGTCTTTCTTCCCCAAAACCTGGGTCCACTTCATATTCATTATTTAAGCAATTCAACGTTTCTCTCGTAACATGAACATGCCTAAAAATAACCAACAGAAAAAATTATAAATTAATACTTCTGAACATGTAATTCTTAACTTCGCATTTTTTAAAATTTCTATGAAAACATTATATCAGTTAGTCCTCACGTAATAATAAAGATGAAAAATATTAAAAAAAAAAAAAGCAGTTTTAAATTGAATTTTAGTCATTTTTTTGTTTGCGGCAACATATAAATAACAAATATCTTAAAAACGTTTTCCAATAGAGAATTAAAATTAATTTTAAATGAATGTAAAACATTCAAATTTCTTACCTGGTAATTTATATCTTCAATAAACAAGAGGAAGCATAAAATATAATGTATTCTTTTTATAGTAAAGACAGTTCTGAAGCATCAGATATTTTTATAATTATTGTGATTTCAGGGGAAAATGTGCTGTCAACTAGTGACAAAATTAGCATGTATTTTGCTGCAATAATTTTTTTTTAATCAGATAACTGATTTGTATGTAATTTTTTTAAAAAAATGAGTCTTTTAAATTAAAATAAATCATATGTTGCAGAAATGCAACAGTGGGAAGTTAAGGGTTAAAACAATTTTTTTCTTATGGAAACAAAAAACATTTACTATGCAATAAAATTTTATTCATCCATCTTAAAATAAAAAGCATTTGAACAATGCATAAGGTAAAAGAGAATACCACTTACCAAAATAGAAAACAACCATATTCATTGCCCATAAGGAAAGTAAAGTTAACACATAAGAACAGAGCCAAATTAACCAGTAAAACAGATAGCTGACGCTTATTTTCAAACATCAGCAGTCTGCCAAAGCAGTTTGTTAAAATTCAAAATGATTTACACCCAACACCAATAATATTTACATAATGTAAACAGATATCGACCTTTGATCCAAGGGTGTATATAAAGGGAGGTCCCTGGTGGCCTGCCCCATTCCCCACAAACTAAGAGTAAAATTTGAGCAACATATAATTTTAATATTTTTGCTGAAAAAAAAAAAAAAAAAACACCTACAAGAAGAGGAAGCAGCAGGTTCCACCGAGCTAAAGAGGGGGGTGAGAGTCAACTTTTAATCTCTTCATCAATGACAAAATTAAAAAAATAGATGCTTTCCAGTGTCGGATTCAGGGCGGAAGTTGGAGATCAGTATTTCAGGTGGAAACTTCAGAGAGCAATCAATTAATGCATGGCTCCAACCACAGAAGTAAAAGGGAATCATGACTCTCTTGACAAGACCAAAGGGATCCTGAAATTCTACTTTTAAAACTTCAGCTATGGAAAATTTTCAAGTGAGCACCTGATTCTTACTCTCCTCCCCAATGTCATCAAAGATGACTAAAAATTGCAGTTCTACAACATCAATTTTCAAAAAATTCAGGAGGAGAGCTCTTTACCCAACTCTGTTGCAATAATTTGGTCAATAGCCTAAAATGACATTTTAGGGATTTAAAATTCAAACTTTCTAAAAGAGATCTCTTACCTCTCCGTACTTGTTTCAACACCTTTGAAGATAATTTCTAAATGTGTTTAGAAAGGAGAGCTCCCGAATTTATCACTTTTTCCCTAACATCATATAAGATAATTTAAAATATCATTTTTAAGCCTCAAAGCAAAAAATTTCCAGGAGAGCCGTTAAACCTTTTTTCCTCCCCTAACATTATTAAACATAGAACAAAATTTTTTTATCAGGTTTTTAATATTTTAGAAAACATTCTGAGAGAGAGAGAGAGAAAGAGTGGCCTTTTCCAACGTTTTTGTTGTTTCTAATTTTTATCAAGTCGTAACGAAAACAGCTCTTGTTGGCTTTTGAAACCATTTGGAGTTTGTAACTTTGCTCTAAAGGAGTAAGAAAAATGAGGAAAATTGTTAAACGGTGGAAAATTTCTGCAAAATGTGTAAAAAAAAGGGAAGCTATGCGTGTGTTCGTGTGTATACATATAAACAGTAAGCATAAGAAAATGTTCTTTTCAATACAAATTAAAAATAAACTGTCTTACCCAGGAATCCCACCAGCTTCCATGTAATTAGCTAAAGTGACATCATTAGACCATACATCAAACTGCCATTTTCTTAAGCCTAAAACTCCACAGTGCACTCTTCCAGTATGAATACCAACTCTCATATTAACATCAACACCAGTTACTTCACGAACTAAACTAAGCATAATTAAAACCAAATTAAAATTGAGAGCAATAAAAAGAGATATCAATACACAATGATAACAATAAAAAGAGTTTTAAGGCCGGGTAGGGTAGGAGCATGAAAAAATGAAAAACAGTGCATACACTGTTTGCTGACTAAAATCAAGCACTTTCGAGAGATTTCCAGGACTCTTCACAGCAAAAGTTAAGGTAGGGTTTAAATACAAATGTAATAAATAGGATTAAATTAAACATATTACATAACAAGCCAGAAGAAGGCATTTTAAACTATATGATTTATGCTAGCTGCAATGAGTTGAAGTCCTATTCAATATCACACAAAACCTTAAGATTGGAAATTGCAAAAAAATTCATTTGCTCCAAAAACAAAACATAAAAAGGACATGTGAAAACTTAATTATAAGTGAGTTAATACATACTTTTTAACTATGTATAACTAATAATAAAAACAGCATTTTAACATTCTTGTGAGGCAAATGATTTTACCTTAGTAACCACAATTTTTAAAGATATAAATAATGTTTTCATATTTATATTTAGCACTTTTAAATCAGTGTATTAACCTAAAAAACATGTTTGTCACATTCAATAACAACTCCAGGATGCTCTTTTACTTCAATGAATTTGTGCAGAGACATTAACATCAACTTGTTATATAATTAGATTTAAAATAAATATTACTCAATTATAGCTAAAATAGACATCTGATCTTCATTCTTAAAATAGTTGAACCAAACCTTTAAACTTGAGCATTCTGTCTCTAAGTTCAGCAAAGTTCAACCCCTGCACAAGAGCAAATGTCAAATGTCAGTTTTGACTGGAATGAAAACTGGTAAAATTAGAGAATAAGTTTTAGGTCAAAATACTGGGCTCTGTCTTTAAAATTTTGCTGCTTGTGTGACAGAATCTGTCAGGACTTAACTTCTTTTTGTTCTTTTATTATAAAGAAATAAATTAGAGAGTCAATTTTTTTTAATTAATTTTAAAATCATAATGTATTGAAACACCAGTTTTATTACAATCCTTGATGGTGAAACTTTATTTCTTGATTTTGCTAAATGAGTGAATTAAAGAACTGAAGTTGGGATTAAATTTATGAGTTTCATTGTGGAGAAAAAGACAGCTTAATAGTTTAAAAGATTCAACACTTTTACATTTCTTACGACATCACATTTAAAATGGTTTTGTCTCAAGATATCATAGTTACAGACTCAGTTTTTTTTTTTTTTCATTTCCTTATCTTTCTCTTTCTCCATCCAGAAATTATTTCATTGCAACTTGTGTTGCTTATTAAGATTAACCAAGTCAACTTTTTGCAGGGTATCCACTAAAAAAATAAATAAGTAAATAAAAATCCTTGTTAGGTTCACTTCCAAAAAAAAAAAAAAAATATTTTGTTTTAAAACACCCTATTTTCTAAAACATGATCAATGTAGAACTATCCTCAAGACAAAACAAAACTATGAACTTTTATTCATTAATATGATTCATATGCCAGAGGTCCGAACATCTCTTAGAGACTCCCTAATTATGTTGTCACGTTCATCATGAGCAAAACTTTTCTGAATTTAGTCATCTTTTGTACTATTCATGTCTAAGAAATAAATCTTTTTTTTCTTCTGGAGCTGTATTGTATTCAATAAGTACTCACATTAAAAAAAAACTGATATCAGGGGAAAAAAAATCTTTTTAAAAAAGTCAATAGCAAAAACTTACGCTATAGCTTCAATCATATCAAGTCCCATTTCCACACAGCACTGTGCATGATCCGGACGGGGTTCAGGAAGCCCACTGACACAGTAGTAACAATCACCGAGTAACTTTATCCTCAAGCAATGATTTTCAGAAGCAAGTTTATCAAAGCGTGCAAAAAGCTCATTTAAGATTTTTACAACCTCTTCAGCTGTACATTGGGAGGACAGACTAGTAAAGCCACAAATGTCGGCAAACAAAATGCTGAAAATAATAACTATTAAAAAGAAAATTTCAAAATAAAATTGCTCATTATGTATTTTTATCACACACAAACATTCACAGAAAAAATGCAGAACTAATAAGAACAGATGTTTCTGCTAAATGCCACAGTTGGCTTTTTAACATAATTAGCATCAAATATTGGTTCATCCTTTTCTCCCCACTCTGAGGTCACAGTAAATTTTGTTATATTTTCCTCTGGGAGGATTATTTCCAGTCACAAGCAGAGGTCGAAATTAGTATTAGTGAGTTAGGTGCCAATGACACCTGATATTTTTTTCTTAGTTGCCAAAATAATTTCCTTGGTTGCAATGTCCAAATTACGTTGATTAGGTGCATAAATTTTGTTAAGATTTACATAAATTATATAATAAGCATGAAAATTTGAATTTTAAAGATCTCAAATGCAAATGTGACTATTACTGTAATAGAATTAAATGAAAAGAATACCCCTAAACACCCCCCCCCCCCCAAATATCCCTCTATTTCTCTCTCAAAAAGGAAAAAAAAAGAATAATTATATTTTTTGTGCTAATAAACTTGGTTGTATTTTGCCTTTTATCTGCAGTCTTCTTTTTCAAAAATTTTCTACACTGGGTTCGGGCTTTATATGACTATGTAGTTTTTTTTCTTTGATGTTGAATTATTCTTTGAGGATCAATTGTTATTTTTTTTACAAATCTAATAAACATGTTAACATATTTTTTCACTTGAAACACTCAGAATGGCATTTAGAGGTGGAGGGAAGGGGTAAAAACAGATTTTTGATAAAATGTTTTTATATTTTTATTTTTATTCATATTCTGATACAAATTTTCAAGTACTGTTGAGCTAAAAATATAGAACTGTGGATAAATAAATGCTCAACATAAAAAAGATTAAAGAATATTATACATGACAGCAGAAGTTTTGGACTACAAGAACCAATTTTAATTCCAACTTTTTTTACTTTTTTTACGGAGCGGGGGGGGGGGCTTAAAAGACAAGGGGTGCAAAAAATATCCTTGTATTTTAGTTGAATAGGCTTTGCACAACATAAAATTTAAGAAATTATCAGAAGAGGTACAACCGAGAAACAGATGAAAAAAGATTGCTGCACACCTGCAATGTGCTAAGCCTTTTTCCCACGTGCATGGGAAATCGGACAAAAACGAATTAATCTGCAGCGTTTTTCGTAGAATTGTCATTAATTGTTGCACTCAAACAGTAAAAAAAAAAAATCTCAGAAACATCGATTACGGCGATTTAATTAAAAATTGCGTAAGAAAATCAGCTTGAGCGTTAAAAAAAGTCAAACTGCAAAACACGTCAAAGGCATTATGTATATCAATATGCGAGAGATGAGGCTTTCATTTAGCAGTTTAAACTTCCAAAAAAGCTTAAACAGTTGTAGATTTTTTTGTTTTGTATGTGTTTGCCAAACCTTTGTCTCTCACCTGCCGCTCTGTGTTGACATGAAGTGATGAGTGAATCTCCATCAACTAGTGCAGAACAGCGATTTCCAGGAGAGGGTGGGGAAGAAAGGATTAAGGGGAAACAGGTGCAAAGGAACAAAAGGCACAGCATGTGCTGGTGATGTCTTTGGGGGGAGGAAAGAGGAGATACTGGTCATTCTGCTGAGGGCCGATTCTGCCATTATAGCAGGACGCTTTTCTGCTATTGTGAGGTTGATGTTCTGAAAACTGACCTTGAGCTACTGGAAAAGGACAGGGAAGCACAAGTTAGGCGTCAAAGTGACGACTAGTTTCAAAATCGCGGTCGTCAAAACGAAATTTAAAGTTGCAAAATACGACTAACGACCGCTAATTTCGAGCACTGGTCACAAGGTCACAAATCTATTTTGAAAATATAAAAAATTTAAACGAAAATCCTCTTTATACATTTTAAATATATTATTCTGTAACTTATGTTCATGTAGATACTTTTTTCTACAGGAAATAATTTGGGCAGTAAAGCCTTAAATTGTTAAAATGAGGTTCAAACTGTCAAAAACTAATGGTAATGCTGACAAAATCATCAAAGGCAAAATTTCATACTCAAAATAACTTTCAGCTTAGCTTAAAATCAAATTTAATTTAACTACCAAGTAAGTCAGTGGTAGAAATATGCTGTCGTTCAGCCAAAAATTTTGATTTGACGCCTAAATAAGAGACCTTAGGTGCCGAATTTGAAGCCTCAAGTTTTGGGTTACATTGTAAGTTTTCTTTCCCAACTTATTGTGCTTAAGACTCATGATTGGTCTGAAAGATAAATTTGTAAAAGTAATTTTAAAATACATTCAAATTTGCCCTTAAAAACATTTTTAAAATATGCTATTAGTAATGTGAAGGATTTTTACTTAATAAATACTTAAACATTTTTTTTAAATAAAAATAGCACACAAGTTATTCATTTTGACACTTAAAAGCTATTATCAGGCATCATGATGACTCCTAAATTAAAATTCCTATTTCTAACGAAGCCTCTGTTGCACTTTTATCATCAGACATCGTCACTGCAATGTTGCTGTAAACTGACATTTGTAAGTTGCTGCCATCTGTTTGTGTCTTTGCTGGTGACGCACAAAAAAGTCACAAACACATCTTATTTTGGTCACTGCGCTATTACGGTTATTGCATTAAAAAGTAAATCTAATTAACTTCATTAATATTAGTTTAAATTTGCAATCATAACTTCAATAAAACAAGCTCAACCAAAAATTAGTGTTTTAATATTGCTTCCTATAACCTAAATTGAAATAACATGAAGAACAACACTGCATGACAAATTTAAATAGAAAGTCAACAAATTTTCATCTTTTAAATTTATTTATTTTTAACCTATCATTTTTATTACCAAATTTTCATCAATTGTATCATGCTTACATTTTAAATTCATTGTTGTTATTCCTTTTAAAAAGCTCGACTCTTGTTACATCTATTCTGTATAAATTTATGTTAATATGCCTTGTGAGTATTAGTTAATACACTGATGAAAACATTATAAATTTATTCAATTACAGAAGTTAAAAGCAATTTTAATCATTTTTTGTTCCATAGTAAATAATGCCATTAGATGAAACCATGAAATTCATTTGATAAAATTATCAAGCATCATCATGTAGGAATCATTTATATACAAAGATAATGCAGATAAATTGGGAAATGAGTATCACTTCATGCACAAAAAACAATCAAAAAAGCTTAAAATTTACCTGACATTTTCATGCCTTTGAATATAAATTTTATGAAACATTGTATCTTCAGGCTTATTAGCAATGTCTGCTTTCATTTCCATTGCTACATGTCTTGGTAACACAGATAAAAGCAACCTTTCCTACAAAGAAAAAAGAGATACGGAAGAAAACTTTATTTCAGTAACAAATGGTAACAATTTGCAAGTTTAATTTGAAAGAATTACAACTAAAGTTGAAGTTACCAATGTACTTGAATGAAATTTTAAAATGGATTCCGTGAAAAGTTTTTGGTAACCTTATTAAATACATAGTTTGTGCATCAATTTTTGATATGATGTTAAAGCCAGCTCACAGCTTGTCATCAGTTGTCTCTTTATTTGCATAAAGTAAAGCAATAAAACCTATCAATGATTTAATATAACTCAACAGAACTCCTTAATTGCTAAATGGAATTGCGTAACATTACAATCAGAAAGCATTGTCATTAAAACAAAGACTCAATCATGAACTTTTTTTTTGTTAAATGATTATTTTATCATGATTGTGCAATAATAAGGATGTTAGGGATCATAAAAACTGATCAAAGATTGAAGTTTTTTTATTTAAAAATTGAGATTCTGAAGACAAGTGGGCATTCTGTGAGATTAAGTAGTACAAATGAAAATAACATGATTTGTGAATTTTCCAGATTAAATGAATAACATAACATCATGGTTACAGACATCTAACATAACATTTCATACTGGAATAGCGCTAAAATATGAAAATTTTAAGCAAAAACATAAATATTTTGTGTCTTTACATGTTAAAAGAAGTAATGTCAAGGAAATTTTGTAAGACTGAATGCGTCGTGCCTGAGTCAAGGACACCCCATGGCACCTACAACCTTGACATTGGTGCAAAATTACCTGAAGCCTCAGAGGTTTGCACTTTGGAGCATTTTTCAAAATTTCAAATAGATTTTCTTGTAAATAATTTTTTAAGCTATAATTTTACATAAATTGACTATAAAGGAATGAAAGACTTCACAAACTCATTTAACTATCTGTGCTATGCAAAAGAGCTTTTCTTTCTGCATCAGGTTAAGCTTGTTCCAATTTCCTCAATGAATTAGAAAGCAGATATATGGGTTTCTAACTTTGTGAAAGTCCTAGGCTTTCCTCAATTCAAGTCTGCAGCTAAAGGGAAAAAGGATACTATAGTTGGAGCAAATCTAACCTGTCAAGATTGTGAAGGCTATGCAGACCCTAATAGCAGTATTTCGATGCTGTCAGGTCAGGTTTGCCCCAACTATAGAGAACACAAGTTTGAAGCCTACTTTTGAAATTTACAGAACCACCATTTTGCTACGATAAGGAGCCCCTTGGCACCTATACAAGTGAAATTTGGTTAGTTTAGACCTAGGGAGAGGGGTGTTCTTTGAGGCGGTTTTTGAAGAAAAAAACAAATGTTATACGTATTTTCATCAAGCTCTTTTCATCTTTGGGTAGGGGTGGGATATCAATATTTTTCAAATTATAATACGCTTTTTATTAAAATTACTAGCTGCCAGGGCAGCAAGATTAGCTTCCTGCGGCATGTTGATGCATAACGTCCTCCCTCTCTAACTTTTACCTCATTCTGAAGTTATATTATTTGATATAATTTAATGTTTATTCGATTTCAAGATATATCACGCACGTGGCCTGGCGTTGCATGGGCACTTCGTACCTTGAAAGTAGTGAGGAAAATTTCAAGAAACTACTCCCCGCCAAGGCGGCTCGCTAACATTCGCTTCACGCCTTTACTTTTTTCCTATATAAAAAAATCATTCGAATTATTGAGATGCTTCGCGCCTTCAAGATGGTGAGGAAAGTTTCAGTAAGTTCAGCTCGCTCAAAAGAAAAAAGCAGACATAGATACTCAGCTTTTTAAAATAAGTAGATGGCTTTTCAACAAATGAATGTTTCAAAATATTACAAGTAGCTAGCGATAAAAATACTACGTAAGTGGCCCGCTTATGAGTTTCGTGTTTGATTTAGTTAAGCCTTCATTCAAAATTCTCATTATCATTGTTATTGTTTCATAGCAACCACGTTTTGCAACAATGGATTTCATATTTAATCATTTATTAGGCTTAATCGCTTTAAACTTGACTACTTATTAATTGATATCTTCGCTAATTAAAATCGTATAATTATATAAATTGAAACTAATGAAGCCTGAAAAATTACCTATCTATCGGTACCTGGTTCGACTTTCAGTTCATTGGCGTTCAGGAGAAAGAAGCGTGACATAGAAAGAAAGATACTCAGTTTTTAATATAAGTAGATATTTTCTACACGAAGGGAAGCAGATTTTCATTTTATTCTAATCATGATGCAATTCAAATAACATTTTTCCTAACAGGCTCTTTTAATCCCAAACCAAATAAGGATGCAAAACAATAGCAGTAGACCCCTTAGCATTATTGTACTTAAAGGATGATATAAGGGAGAAAACCTAACCTGCTGTTGATTTTCTCTTTGGATGTTCAGTCGAGCTTCAACACATTGTCTAGTTTCCATGAAAGCTTGTCTTTGTGAAGATTTACTTGGAAAATGAGAAAATATACCAGCAACATTCACAGCCACAAATAATAAGGAGCTTGCCAGCAACTAAAAACAAAACACACAAGGATGTGTGAAGAAATTATAAAATAATTGATAGCTTTTAAATTAATATTTCATGAACTCAATCATATGGTTATAATTTATAAAAAAAATTTTCAATTAAAATCAACATAGGAGGTGTAGTCATAATCAGTTTTAGAACTTTACAGATAAAAATAACAATTAAACAGAATTATGTCCTCTACCCATTGTTTTACCTGCTAAATTTTTAAAAAGAATTTCTTAAATGGAGTATAAAATAGCAGTTCAGTTTTTTTTTTTTTTTCATTTTTTTACAGTAAATATATATATCATAAAAAATGAAATTTTGAAATAACTATTTTGTAACACAATACTAACAAATAAAACCATTATGCATCTCTTTCAAATCTATTAGTAATTTAATTCCAACGCATTAGATCACAATTGACAATTAACTCAGCCTGATGATTAAAAATAAATTGTTTAGCTTGAATTTACTGTTTCAAGTGTTCTTTGCTAATAAAGTTCTGAGCAAACAATTGCAAAATTAAGTTAAATTTGTACAACATTCAGTTGAGAAAATATTTATATTTCACATACACAATCTGGGAAGAAACTGGCTACCTTAAGACAATATTTCTTAGGTTTTAAAATTTCCAGGACTCCAGGGTTCCTCGTTTGTTTAATATTAATTAACTATAAAATTCTCATTAACTAATAAATTTAGTTCCTTTTTTTAGTCTTTCAAACAGTTTTCAAAAAAAAAAAAAAAAAAAAGATTAAAAAAAAAACTACTACATTCGATAGAGAAAAGATTTCTTCCAATCTGGTAAAAAATTGACTACCTAAAGACAATATTTCTTAGGCTTTAAAATTTCTCCAACTCCAGGGTTAATTTTACTTAGTAATAATTAACTGTTTTATTAGTTTTTTTTAGTCTTTCAATCAGTTTTTAAAAAATTAAAATTTTAGTTAGCATTGTGGCTGGCAGACAGTTTTAACAGTATCCACTTATTTTTATCATTAAAATCCTTATATCCTGGGCTTTTTCTTTTTCAATGAAAACATTAAAGACATAACAATAAAAAGTAGTATGTATACATAAGGTTTAGCTCCCATACCAAACCTGTTGCAACACTGTATACATATTTTTACAAAATAGAAATGATGATATCAAAAAATTAATAATGCTTCAACCATCAATTGTTGTAGAAGAAAGTTAAAAACATGCTAAAATAATTCGGGAGACAAAATATGTTTGGTGGAAAGTTTTATCATATATAAAATATAATGAAAAAAAAATATTTTTTAAATTCAACATGTACTTTTTTAAATGTCAACTTTTAGAATAAAAATTACAGATTTTAATAAGAAAATGTAAAAATATGCTGTTTGCCAATGGTAGATATAGAATTAACAAACCTTCAGTTAAGACGAATCTATCTGCCTGACACGGAAACTGAAAATTTGATGCCGGGTTTTGTTCAGATCAATGTGACTGCTTAATTTGGAGGTTATCACACATCTGCATCCATTTCCTACTTTAAACCTTATATTAGCCTTTCTATCTCATCGGTGGCCAGACAGTATAATACATTTGCCAAAGCCAGAGCAATAGATAATTATCTGAGAGATAAATTGGAGATGGAGCATCAAATCAGATTCAGTTGTTTAAATTTATTAGAATAATTGATGTTGCTGGGTTAGATTTTTGCACGGAAAGCAGTACAAGAGGTCATTGTTTTAAGCTGTTTAAATCTCAGGCTAATCAGGAAATTTGGAAAAATTACTATTTTAGCAGTGTAGTGGGAACTTGGAACAGTTGACCGGAAGAGGCAGTAAGGAGCAATGGAGTACATAGCTTTAAGAGGGCTATTAATCGTCATTGAGGTTTATAATTTGACTAGGACCAGCCCAGTTGAGTCCAGAGCCTGTTGCTGGTTGTCGCATTTGTATTTGTAAAACATTTTTGGCTCCAGGTCCCGGTCCCAAGAATCCCAAAATGCATATGTTGTTTTCACCTGATTATTATATGAAGAAGGCCACATGCAATAATTACTTCTATACATTTAAGCATTACAACAGGAATTTTGGACAAATTTGGAAAGAAATTTAAAAAAAAAAAAACTATAATACCTGTTTCCAAATGAATGGATCTGAATCATTGACAATAGTGTAGGAGATCAATTGAACAACTGAGAGCAGGATGCCACAAATGAGACACTCAGGCATGCGGACTGGAAGAAGAGTATAACCAAAGTACACAAAAAACACTGTGCACCAAATGCTGGACATGGCGATAGGGACCGGAGAATCAATGACAACTAGGACGACAGTGATAAAAAATGAAACCATAACGGTGTATGAAAAAACAAATAAATAAATTTGGTTAAAAAATGACTGAGTGCTTAAAATTGCCATGATTAGATACAGTGTCACTAATATACCAAATGTTATCCCATGAGTAAGAGATCTGTGATCACTAAGGGCATAATTAAATACCAGCATAATGCTGCCCACAGCACACACAATTCCTAACAGAGCAGTCAAATTTCTTTGGTTCAAATGCAGGAAATAACGCTGGTATAAAATTTCAACTTCAACATTCTTAAAACGAGGAAGTCGAAAGGCATCCAAGCAAAATCGATGACAGTTCCACAAAGACAGGTATTTGCGATCAGAGCGCAATTGGCTTTCTTTTGCTGATATCTCACTGATGGAACTCCCAGAAGAAGCCATTCTTCCAGTAGTTGAGAAATTGTCATCCCAACAAAATATTAAGGTTCTGTAGGTGAAGACAATTGCTCAGTATATGAGCAGATATATATCTTCGCATTAAGTCACATTTAAGTTAATCATGATATTTACAGCAATGCAACGTCCACTGGAAATAGTAATAAACAACTTGTGATAGGAACATATCGGCTGGAGTGGCATTTTCGAAGAAATTGGCATCTGAAATAAAACAAGAATTTAAAGTAAGGTACAAATGAATAAATAAAAAGAACACAGAAACAAGCAGTTATAAATAAAAATCACTAAGTATAAATTAGGCATAGGAGCACACAAATGGTCACCAAAAACAGTTACTCTCTTAGCTAAAAAAATAGATTCTAATAAACTTGGCGAAATTTTTACATTTCAGGATCACTAATTCAGATTAGTCAGGGAATGCTGAGGAAAAAGTAGGATGATCAACAAAGTGTGACAAACATAGTGAAGCCTTGACAAAATGCAAAATTGTCTTTAAAACTTAAATTTTCACTCAAAAAAAAAAAAAAAAACACACACACACAATTTGCATCTCTCAAGTGCTATTGCTGTTTGCCAACAGTAAAAATGTTTAGTTATATGGGTCATTCTCTTAAAAACGGTCATTTTGAGCATGAAAAGCTCAGAAAAATTGAAGTTGATGAAATCAGATGAAACATTTTATGAAGATTGAATGTGTTAGGACTTAATTTTAAAAATATTGATCCTGAAAAATATTTTCAATACATAATTTTTTTATAAATTAAAAAAAGTGAGATATGGTAAAACATATAGTGAGACATGTAATGAGACATATGGTGAAGTGAAGGATTGATCAATTAGTAGAATGAAGAGTATTTTAAAGTGGCACAGCAAGAATATTTTCATGGAGGGGTCATCCCTCAGAAATTTTTTGCAATTCATCGTCAAAAAAAAAAAAAAAAAATTTCAGCCCTTGCATACATGTTCATACATGGAATTTTGTAGCTTTATTGGAAGTACTATCTTTCTTTTCGGCTACCTGAATGCTAATTTAATATTTATCATTGACATTGTAACTAAACCTTTATCCTAATGTGGACCACCATACCACAGGCTCAAAGCACATCCATTTCACAAAGTTCTGTCAAAACAGTAACGTAAAAAAGTTAATCAATTTAACATTAAAAATAATCTCGGATAATGAAAAATATTAAATAAAACTCAGTGCTAGCAAATCTAATTGTTCATTTAATTTTTGATGAGATACAAAAGGGAAAGGTAGAAAAGCAGACAAATATGCCTCAACTCAAATTAAAAAAAATGTTATTCATTGATTTCTAGTAAAAACAGTTAATTGTAGCAAAAGTTATTTTTTGTAAATATAAAGAAATAAAAAAAAAAATTAAAAAAAAAAAAATTAAAAAAAAAAAAATGTCTTTCTATGTTTAGTTAGTAAATCAGGAAATCAATTTCGCGAAAGAACTTAAATTGTGTTAAAATATGTTGAGGTAAAAAATTATAATCGTTTTCTTCTTTTGATTTTTACAGCAATCATGCTACACAGATTATCAAGCATATATAATGTCTGATGCACAAACAGTTACAGTCGCTCGTTATAACGACCACACCTTATAAGGTCCATCCTAATATAACGACCAGTAAGAAAAACCCCAACTGTATCCCAATATACTCTACCTTCTACCTCTTATAGCGACCACTCGTTATAAAGACCGTTTTCTGTAGGACGGAGACGGTCGTTATCGTTATATCGAGTGTTGACTGTATTATGTAAAACATATATGTACATATGTGTGTTTTTATGCAAATAGTTATTCACCACAGAATTTTTTAAAAAAAGAAAAACCCCACAAAAATTCCCTTTTGTTTTGAGACATTTAAAGAAAACTTAACAAAAAAAAAAAAGAAAGAAAAACGAAAACTTTTAATGCAGACTAGCTGTAATTAAAATATAATTTTCGAATGGCTAAAAAAGATAAAATTGTTAAAGTGTTATAATAGGTAAGAAAGACGACTGGGTTTCTTTGTAATCATATCATTTGTGTAAAAGTTCTCAAACTTCTAGGATAGAAATAAAGCATTTTTTTAATTCACAAAAAGGAAAACTCCAAGTCCACAGTACATTTTTAGAAATCATAAACAAAAGGTTGAACCATATAAATTATAAGAAAAAATGAGTTCAATAGATTGATTATTTTTCTTTGTAATAGCAATCAAGGAATTATTTAAAGATCACTGAAAAAGTTTATGAACTTTGTATAGATTTTCAACAGACTTGTTATGAAATCGGAGATAAGCGAAATAAATAAATAATAAGTCTCAAAAATCTAAATCATATCTTATCTTTTTGGAAAGTTCCGAAGAGACGACAGAAAATAAAAATGACATTTTTAATTGACACACGAGTGAAAGTATTAATAAAATTCCTTCTCACGCTATAAAA
>JAXGGA010013636.1:0-34597 GCA_038373865.1 Uloborus plumipes
TACTTTTACAAAATTGAATACATTGAAAATAATAAACAAACAAATAAAATAAACTACTAGTGCATAATTAGTATTTCAAATAAGTTTTGTTAACTTTTGTGCAAAAAAATGCTCAAATTTAAAAAATACATAAATTGTGTGTGTTTTTTTTTATTTTCATTTTTTCTTATACTGTTAAATTAAAGTAATACATGAAAATTTAAGTTTTTATTTATGTGAAACAAGAATGTGCAGGAAAATCTAGTGAACAAAATCGAGTGAAAATCGAGTGGTAGTAAAATAGCAATTTAGGCCAAAATCTGAATGACTTCATCTTAATTATTACAATTATCCTGGATTCGTAGAAATAAAAGTAGAATTTTTGAAATGAATATATGACACTTCAAATCTCTTATAAAACATTTAATTGTCTTATCGTTTGATTTTTTTTGCCATCGGCCATCGGCCGATGGAAGAGGAAAATAATCGGCCATCGGCCGACTTTGAACAATCGGTCAACAATCGGCATCGGCCCATCGGCCAAAAAATGCCATCGGTCGAGCCTTAGTCACTGTGACCTCCCAAAAAGTCCATTTTCTCCAGAGCAAAAGACAAGTGCCGCTATTGTCATTTGACTCCGTACAAATTTAATCATTTTCTTGTTAAATGGCCAGACTTTATTTTAACACATTGCATTTTTGCTGCAAAGACCCGCCATTTGAAGCACTTTTTAATGATCCTAGATGCTAAGGATTTGGATATTGGACGCTGAAAATTTGTATCTGTTTTTTTCAAAGATATGTTTTCACCTCCATAAAGTTTCATCCAAATCGGAGGTGGTCGGAGTCGGAGTCGGAGTCGACATGTTTTTCAGCGACTCCGACTCCTTTGGTCCAAAATCAGTCCGACTCCGACTCTTCGACTCCGACTCCGCAGCCCTGCTTAAGGCCCCTCTTCACACAGAGTCTGAAAGCTTCAGATCCAATGTTAACCTACGGGAAAAATTGACTAACGGTTTTACAACTTCCTTTTAAGTTTTTGACTCCGATTTTTTTTTCGAGTATTTTTCAAGCCTATTTCTGAGTCTTTTACTTGTTACTTTTTAGAAATTTGCATTTCTCGATTTTTAAAAAATCGTCAAAAAATGAATTTCCTCAAAAACAAGGTACTGTTGCACATTTCGCTCAATAAAAAGTTAGCAAATCACGCTATTGAAATTTTAACTTTTAGAAGACACTCAAAACATTTCCAGCTTTCTTCCGAGACTTCGTTTGTAAAAATGCGACCAATTTTTAAATCAAAACAGGACGCCAATTTTTGAAAATATTTCCAAAAAAAGCTGAATTTGTCTACTAGCCACGCCTCTCCACGGATCCTCCTTTCGTCTAGGGGAAAACACTATGGGGTGAAAAGATTTACAGCCACCTCATTAACACTCCCTGCTGGCTGTCTCGTCTCCTCTTTTCCTGAGTCTTTAAGAATGTGCTTTTGAAAGTAAATCCACATCCCTCGCTTCGTGTG
Source organism: Uloborus plumipes (assembly GCA_038373865.1). NCBI lineage: Eukaryota > Metazoa > Arthropoda > Arachnida > Araneae > Uloboridae > Uloborus > Uloborus plumipes. The sequence goes on from JAXGGA010013636.1 coordinate 1,501, forward strand.
TAGAAAATAAATAGTATTCAGAGGATAATTCGAAGTCGAATTATTTGTTTAAAGTATTATGAACGTCTTTATAATGTTGTCGAATGCAAAATGTTGACATTTCTTTGAATCGTATTCAAGACACAAGATACTTACTAAAATATTTTTCATTGTTTTATATGTCTTACATATTTCGACAAATGTACACACACAGAGAATGCTTTCTGAAGTTCAGCAAATGTTTTTGAAAACTTTGTCTTTAAAAGCGAGACTCGTCAAATTTCTTTAAAAAATGAATGCATAATGAAATATGGAATTCATAATACAGTGAAATCCCGATACAACGAACTTCAATGAACCGTAAATTTCGTTTGTTGTGATGGGAATTTTGTTGTAATGCAATTTAAGCAATATAATGAAAATTAAATCGGAACTGAAAGTTTATTCGGTTGAGGGATTTCGTTGTATCCCTTGCAACGGTATTTCACTGTACTTATCTTTTGTGAACTTTCCAGGGGAAGAAAAGGATATGTACCATATTTCTTAAAAGCAATAACGAGTATGATTCGTTTAAACTGACAGATAAATAAATAACTGGTTTAGGTAGGTGTAGAACGCTGACCAATTTGCTTATTTTAACTGAATGAATGAATGTACAATATTCTTTCAGAATCTTTCAAAAGGTAAATTACATTGGACTTTCCTTTCAACAGAGAAATTATTTGACTAACATCTAAATATTTTAATAGCGCTTAAGATTTTACAATTTTTGCCGATCTAATTTGTTTTTTAATGTAGTCGCGCCCGTTTATGGCGAAGTCTATAGAACCAAATAACAATTTCGCGCAATTATCCGTGTGATTTTCCAAAAAATAACTTTCTATGTTTTAACTGTTGCCAAAATCAATTCTCTTTTTATTTAACCCATTATCTATTATTGGCATAGATGAATATAAAAATCCTAAGAAAGCAATGAATTTCATACTTACTCCAGAGAAGCCTTGGTTCAAAATTTTCATCATGATTACTATTAATATTGTTGTTGCGAAGCAACCAAATTTTGCAACAATGGGTTGAAAATTTGATCATTTAATGAGGAAATGACATGAAATTTACTATTTTCCGTAATAACTTTTTTAAACTAAGCTTTTTAGAAATAAATTATAGCTTATCCTGCTCCCTGTTACTGTAGCTATCTACGGTGAAAAAATGGTTAAAATCGGTTCAGCAGTTTGGAAGATTATCCCGGACATACGTACAAAAAGTAGTCATTTATGTATATAGATTACCGCATTAAAAGAGTTTAAATTTCATTCACTATTTACTCTGCAAAGAAACGTGATTCATGTTTGATTGGCGTTTAGGTTTTTTTCTGAGGGGGGGGGGGGGGGAATCATGGCCTGATTTGATTAAAACCCGTATAGACTTAATCAAAACTCAAAATATAGTTCACTGGTTACGTGCAGACTGAGAATGAAAGAGGCACTTTTTTAATTGGATTAGAATTAAATTCCATAGAGTAAAAAAAAAATGTGCCCCTTTCATTCTCGGTGTTTGATATGCATGTGGCATGATTGAAATAAAGATGCAATATTATTTGTTTGCAACATCATTGTAATGCAGTCAATTTTCAAACAAATGTTGGTAGAGAAGGAGGGAGTTCATGGTGCAGACTGCGACAATGTATCTTTTTGGGACTAAGGAGGTGCTATGGTCATTTTATAAAATTTAATTCAGCAATAAAAAATTGTAAATAATATTTTTTTTGTAGATTTATTAGATTATGATTAAAGTGCAATTATTATAGTTCTACTAAATAAATAATTTGAAAGAATTTCTTTTTTAAACCCCGACGCAACAAGGAAGGGGGTTATAAGTTTGACGTGTCTGTATCTCTCGATCGAAAGTTTTTAGCTAGGTCTCGTCTTCGAACGGCATTACTTAACGAAGATATCAATTAAAAACATTTTAAATGGTTTTAGCGATTTTAGAAGTGAAAAGATACTTGAAAAATTTAAAAAATAGTACTCAAAGAAAGAGAAAATTTTTCTGCGTCTAATAGAATGTATTTGGAGCTTCCATCTTAGAACTCGAATTATAGTGATTTTAGCAAATGTGGCGTGGCGTGGGAAATAAAATTCAATGACTTTAAATGTTTATTTGTTTCTACTTTCTATTTGTTAACAATTAAAACACTTGTAATGGATTTTAGAATAAGAATTTCTCAAAAGGATTTTCAATTTCCCCTCTTTATTCTGCTTGACCTTTCGAAAATAATGAAAGATATTCAAATTTAAAATGCTTTCTGATCAGTGGAGTTCATTTTACTTGAGGTCGGCAATCAGGGTCGTTTTTTTTTCTTTTTTTTTTTAATTTTATCTTAGTACTTGTATAATGATGTAATTGAATTCAACAATTCAATTGTTCGTATCAATGTGATGGAAAGTCAATGCTTTTTCTCATTTTGCCCAATTTCTTCCGCCACCCAAAAGTGGAGAAAATACCAACTCCGTGAATTTGATTGCGCAATTCAAGAGGACCCTTACAGTTGGATCAGGCTTACTGTCCTAAAATTTATTAAACCCTATATTTAATGACTCAAGAATCTAATTCGACATTATTGAGACAGACGACTTTTTTTTTTCTTGTTTACCTATTTGTGAATTGAACAGAAGGAAATCAGGAAAACTCACAGAACTGTTGTAGGCAACATGTTCAGTGCCGCCTGGAGCCATGTCAAGCTTCGTATCAGTTTGGTCGGCGGGCCCCCTCTCTCAATAAATAAAGTAATACCACTCCTACTCCGTCCCGAGCACCTAGTTTCTGACTAGGTTGGCATGGCCTTTTCTCGGCACAACGTATAAAAGGGCATTCATCGTCTTCGAACTAGATAAACTTCTTTTTAAAGAAACTACGTTCGCAATTTAAAAACTCATATAATTTGTGCAATCAAACGCTAACTACGGAACGAGGATATATTTTCATTTGAAAGTGGAATCATAATGGCAACTTACAATTGTTGAAAGCACTGATAGTGATAGGGATAGTGTTAATTTTAGGAATTTAAATTTAGACGTCATGATGATGCCTTGGATAAGTTTCAGGGGGGTTAAAATGAGTAATCTATGTGCCATTTTAAATTAATCGAATCGAATGTACGAGTATACGTATCATCATACACAGTGATGAAATTGGGGAAAAAAGTTTGGCGGAACTTTCCTTGCGGCGACACACCAAAAGAAATGTCGGTTTGAAACAAAAGTCTTTCGGAAATATAGAAATGCTACATATTGCCATTAGCATTATTTAAAAATATAATAATCATAATTAAAATACAAGAAGAAAAGGATCTTTTTCAAAAACAAAATCTATTACATTTTGAAATTAATTTTTAAAAAGTCTTCTTCACGTCTTTCAAAATTTTCAATCACGATGAGTCAGGAAAGAAAAGCTTTGATGCGATCCAAAAATTTACGTGTTAAATTTGGCACCTTTCTTTGGAAATTAATAATTCAGTGCTTTGGAAATCGATGCAACAAATTAAAATTTGTGTTTAAAAAATGCGACTAACAACCGCTTATTTTTGACATTAATTGGGAAATGATCCTAATATTTTTAGTAGCCACTTTGTTTTATTTATTCCGCAAGTGGCTAGTGGCGATCTTGATCTTTAGTAAACGGGCAGTTTCAGTTATAAGATTTTAATTCCGTGCCTATGTAAACTGAAAATCTGGCATGCTATGGTTTCAAATCACTAGTAGGATTATCATTTTTATCAACTTTTTTTCTTTTAATTTACTTATTTATTTATTTGATAGAATTTAATAGTTACTTCATTAAAATTTAGTGCGATTATGTGGGTTACTTATTTTGCTTTTCTTTTCTAAACTCATCATAATTTGCAAAATAATTCCATTATTTAGTGAAACTTCATGAAAGAAATGAATCAGCTTTACGTACGAAATAAGACTGAATAGTTTATATGGCGTTCATTTTTAAGGAAACCATCAATCAATTTATGAATTCATTATTCGCAAATTTTCATTCATTCGTTGATTTTTAGGAAAAAAATATCTGCGCGTGGCAATATATTTCCAAAAAATCAAATATTTGTTGAAAAAAATAATCTTTTAAATGTGAAATGTACAAGCATTAATAGGTGCGAGTAAAATTAATATCACAGGGAAGAATTCCACAACGTAAAAAGCCACACTGAGCCAAATAACTACCTTTCTTCTTTCAATTCAACAAGGAAGAGGATTCCCTAACACGAAGATACAGTTTAGACCATTTACATCTGTGGTTTTCACCAGAAGCTTCTAGATTGCGATTCACAATAGGGGTTCTTTCTCCCCTAAAGTGACAGGACACCGTGGGGACGAGTGTCCTCCCCCCTTCCTCCTCACGGTCCAGTCTATTGGCGGTTTAAGTGTCAATCACCTCACAGATGTGCACTCCCCTCATAAAGAGAAAGGAAGTGGTGTAAGACGAATTCGGATATTCTTTTCGACTGAAGATGGGCCTTAACACCGAAGCAACTCAAGCGCAAGTTCTTCCACTTCCGCCTAGAAGTACAACACTTTTAGATTCGTATCCTTTATTGACTCTAATATGAGGATACTAAGTATATTTATGTAGACTAAAATTTTCTTGTTATCAATGTCTTACCCTAAATAAAGCATATCAGAAAACGAAGAATCTTTTTCTATTTAAGAGATAATTATCAAAATGTATATTTTTTTAAGGAAAGTGAAGAATAACTGTTTCATTAAAGGCATTTCAGAAGCAGTTGTAATTAACAGCTTTTTTTTTTAAATTCATAATTGAGAGGGAAAAATTCTAAGAATGCGCGAAAAATTCAAGCATATGGTTTTATTTTTATTGACATTAAAAAATTTTAAACGCTCAAAAAGTCCTTTGAACTAATTCGGAACCATCATTTGTTCTTTGAAGCTAAACAATAGGCAAAAATGTTTAATTGAAGTTTTTTCATAATAATAAGTAATGCTTAATGACGTTTACTAGGTTTTAGTTTTGATCAAAATCTGGCATGACGTAGTTTATAAAAGGTGCCTTTTATAAGTAAACTAGCTTAATACCCGGCGTTGCCCGGGTGCTTATTAATACAACATAGCATTCAGGGAAAATAAGTTTGAAAGAGTTCTATTCATATGGGTATAAAATAATTTGCATCAATCAGTCTCTTAGGTACAAACTTTGAAAAAAACTAAAATATTACAGAAAGTTAAACGTTTACAGAAAAATAGTCTTATCAAAAGGTGAAAATTAAAGAGAAATGTTGCCTGTGCTTTGCCGCGTCCACTGGCATGAAATATATGCACATTAGGGTGATTCAGAAATGTATGGAAAAAAATAAACTTTGTATTTTTGTGCGTCTTACCCTCTTATTTTGTGCCACTATATACACTGATTATTTGTGCAAAATTTTACCAAAATATATTAATATTTAGAGGTCGCTCAAACGCTTTGAAATTTCGTGATATTGACAAAAACGTGATCGTAAATGATATCTATAGAAAAAAGTAGCCTTTGTATTTTTGTGCGTCTTACCCTTTTATTTTGTGCCACTATATACACTGATTATTTGTGCAAAATTTTGGCAAAATATATTAATATTTAGAGGTCACTCAAACGCCTTGAAATTTCGTGATATTGACAAAAACGTGATCGTAAATGATATCTACAGAAAAAAGTAGCCTTTGTATTTTTATTCGACTTACCGTCTTATTTAGGCCCTTTATATACACTGAATTATTCGCCCAAAGTTTTACTATATTTACTATATAGTAAACTATATTTACATTTAGTAAACTATAATTTACAGTAACTATAACTAGTAAACTATATAAAAGTAAACTATATTTACATTTAGGAATACTTCAAATTTTGTGATAGTGGCACAAATGCGAACGTAAATAATAATAATAATAAAGTTACTTTATTAATTTTTATATCTCCAAAGAAAAAAAGCGTGCAATCACAAAAATGAACTATATATCTGAAAAAACCAATGAAATGCAGAAAAGTATGAAAACTAATTAAATACGGAAAAATATAAAAACAAATTTAAATACATTAAATGTATAGTAATTCGCTCATTAATTCTTGCAATACTTTTTAAGGTTACTTTTTTGCAACTTTGAAACCTTTTCTGTGTTCCTGTACCACTTGAAGAAGACACTGTCTTTGTTTTTCGTCGTTAGTGATAGTCCTAACAAATGCTTCAATAAGGGCCATGCCACGCTCTGTATTGTCGTTTACAATCCTCAGTTTCTTTGGTAGTATAAAGCCTTGTTGGTAGCTATCTCAAAGATTCGAATGCTCAGGATCAAACAGCTGATATATTTTGAGTTTCTTCTTTACATGAATAAGGACGCTAAAAATATTCCAAATCATTTCTTAGTGCTTGCACAAAAAGGGTTGCTGGGAACCCAGCTCTTAGATATTCTTTTCCATTAATGATAAGAATATGAAAGAAGTCACATTCATATGTTACGAATACCTTTTGTTTGTCCAGCTGCAAGTTTGAACTGGTTGGGAAATATCCATAACTTGAAGCCATAAAGAATCTTTAACACAGATATAACACGAGGAATCACTCCTGGGACACGAAAACATACACCAAGAGAAGGTGCTCTGCTCAAAAAAATTGCACTAAGCTCTGGTATCTTCCTTGGACACTTCTTTTACATGGGTCATCAGAAGTTAACTTTGCGCAACTTAGTTGCACGTTCCTCTGAATGTGCTATCAACTCCTCAACCTCATCGTTTCTCACGCCAGGTTTAAAATTAGAATGTTTTATTCTGGACTATTATTGCTAAAACCGCTTAAAAAGCAGTATTGTAGATCCAATGGCAGTGGATGGTTCCACGCAATTGCTTGAACATCGCATCTGACATTGCACGCAATCAAATACCCCAATTCTACCTATTTCTTGGTTTATCGGTTAAAATACCGAGAGACCAAGAGTAGAATAGATTTCGGTTGTAGTAGCACAGAAAACACAATGTCTAAAATATAATGGCGGAAAGCACAATATAAAAGTTGCTTCCCTAGTTTTTTTTTTTTTTTTTTTCCAAGTTCAAACATGCTCCCACTTTAGGCAATGCATGTCATATTGAAACAGATACCACGTACGAGCTCAGTAAGTTCCCATTTATCTAACTGGTTATCGTATAGCAGCATTTTCCGTTGCAATTCCAATACCTGACTAACTTACTAGAAACCAGAAGTAAATCATCAATGCTTGTGGTCCTGATACCAATACTGGTATGAAACCCACCGATCATCCTTCATTTTCCCAATATATTTTGCATAAGTGTTTCGTTCCAGTGAACTATCAAAGGAAGTCCTAGATTTAAACGATTTTTGTAAGTTAACTGCCAATTCTGAGCAAATAGTTTGCATTTACAGTTTTATGGACGTTGTCAAATCCTCCCCATTTTGTCCCATACTTTGTACTGTAGCAACTACTATCAAAGTGGCTTTCTGTCACTTATACTGAGCCCTGTCTAGAGTGGATGCTAGGTGTTTTAGCCAAATAAACTCATACACCTCAAACAACCGAAAAGAAAACAGAAACCACAGCACGAGCTTGCAGCTGCATTTTCTACTCAAACTCAGGTAAGAGATAATGCAGCTTTGGAGCGGGGGGGAGGGGGGGTTATCGTTACAACTCACTTTGAGCTATTATTTTATTGACTAATCACTTAGTAGAGTAAACTAGCATTTTAAGTTATTCCATTTTATATGAAGAATAATATTATTTCGGGTAATGAAGCTATATACGCCAACTCTCGAAATTGCTAATTTTCAACAGAATTCGATCGCGTTGAGCGACCTCTAAATATTATTCAATTGAGCTAAAATTTTACATACATCACATTCATGAATAGTGTAAAAAAACTGCGGGGTAAGACCAGAGAAATTCAAAAAAAATTTTTTTTGAATCACCCTAATGCACATGGAAGTGAAAAAATTGCATCAAATTCACCCACCAAATTCAAAATATTAACTTTCCTCTATTAACTGTTCCCACCTACAAAGTAAAAATTATTATAACTCAATCTAATAAATCTGTCTGAAATAAATCTGTTTCTCGTTCTGAAGGCTTATCTCCATTACAGACGCAACTGTTGTCGCATTGCAAATTTGAAATTCAAATCCGTGGTTCTTTTTATAAAGTCCACATGAATTATGATTGTTTTTTACTTATTTCAATGCTAAAAGGAAATAGGTGAGCCTTAAATTGAAAATTCATTACTTTAATCGTAATCATTGTTGGAAAATACTCATATTTAAAAATCTTAAATTTCATCAATTTGAATACTAAAAGGCCTATCTCGATTACAATATAAATAGGCTAGATTCCTATAAAAGGGTCATTTTTTGACAAAAAATTTAAATTTGAGCTTTTTAGATTTTTTAAAATTTCAAGACCCCGCCTATGAGAATTCTAGGGCATCAAGGAACCTCTGTGTCAAGTTTGATGAAAATCTGACGCAAACTGTGGATTTGTATAGAGAACAAGTATATATATATACATACACTCATTTTTATAGATATAGATAAATATAATGCATGAAATTTATTTCATACAGATCATGAAATTGAAAGTAATATATCCGACATTTTACAATAATTATCTACATTTTTAAATCATCATTTTTTAAGTTGACTTGCTTGTTCAATCAAAAAAGAAAAAACATCATCTCGAAAAATATATACTTTTTACACAAAAAACACATATGATTATACTAACGACATAGTTTTCTGATATAAATTATGTTACTTTTTACAGGTTTTACAAAGTTCGGCTATTCTTAAGCCATTGTTTAAAACGCACAACGGAAACAATTTTGCCAACGGTAACAAACTCATACGTAATCCAAAAAACACAAGCATCACAGTAACATTTTCTTTTCAAATTCAAACCTTGAAGGATAGTGTAAAATAATCTTTTATAATTCGGATAAGTCTTCTTGAAAAAAATTATCTTTTGTTAAATTAGCACAAAAAAGCCTTCATGAGCTTTCAAAAAATAGTAGTGCAATGAATGTCTTTCACTGTTCTCAACATAATGCCATTTTTCAGAGAAAAACTCTCAAATAATTTGAAAAATGCTTTTAAAAAACGCTTTTGATTTAATGAACGATAAAATAATTTTCGCCCAAAAGCAACAAATGAATAGTTGTGAACCAAATTTGAATTCTCTTTTTTTGCAACTGTCTTAGTCTCCAATCAGTTATTTGAAATCGCCTTTCAGAAGAAATGTTATTCAAAAAACATTGAAATACGTAAAATTTATGTCTCTTATGTTTAATTAGCATCAAATGTGGAACGCTTTCATCAAAAATCAAGCATACATCTTACAATACCCTTACTTAAGAATTTTCCGGCAAGGTCGTTTTCCCACAAGTTGTAGGCGTGGCTAGAGGCGGGGCTTGCTGACGGGGGAGATAGTGGGGTAGGAGATCTGCTCTTTGACTACCGTCGTAGGAAAAATTGGAGAATTGGCGAATTATAATATATAGTTGGCGGTGTTTGAAATTTTTAGTAAAAGGGTTACTTTTCATGGGGGTAACCTCATGGCCGGCCACCTTCGACCTTCGACCTTTCACTTAGGCTTCCCTAGGTTGCATCTGATTTTTTTCCTACGCATTCGTTATATTATTTCAACGATTAAAATGGCACAACAGTTGATATTTTCCAAATCAAAACGTGGGGGTGAAATGGTTCGTCACCGAGATTTCTTATATAATTTTCAGAGAACCAACGTAGAAGGCAAAAGCACATGGTTTTGTGTCCGCAGGAAATCCGAAGTTTGCGCTGGAAAATTGGTTTTGTCGCGCGACAGGCAGAATGTCCTGCAGAGCGTCGGACACAATCATGCGGATGACACTAAGAGGATCAATAAAGTGATCTTCTTAGATGATGTCAAGCAGGAGGTCTCGAAACAAAAGCTTGTTCCAGTGCCAACAATCTTTCGGTAAGTGGAACCAAAATTAACAACATATTTTAATTTTAACAGCTGATAGTCATTTGTTAACAAATAATTATTGCTTTTTCTCTCTCTCTCTCTCTCTGTTATATTATTATTTTATTCATTAAAGTTTAGATTATTTTATAAATTAAAGTTGAGATTATTTTATTTATTAAAGTTATTTTTATTTATTAAACTAAAGATATGTTTTGGTAAAAAATAGCTTAACTTCAGATTGAAAACTAATGAAATACTGTCACACATTTCTTTTAATTTTGAAAAATTTCGTTTTTGGCAAAAACTGACAGTATTATTCCAAAATGTGGGACTTCAAAAAATATTGGGAAAACCTTTCATTGGAAAAAAGTGCTTTTGGATTTCATTATAAAAAGATAGCAATTTGAATTGACTAAAGAAATGAAAATTTCAGATAGTTTCCTTGAACTCGATGAGTTTAATTAAGATGTACCATTTTCTTCCCAGATTAAAAAATTGAAGCCACAAGTAATTATGCTGAGAATATGGTATGTTGCTTACTAACAAGTTCAGAGACTGAGTAAGACATATGAGTCTCAATTTGTAATGCAAGTGGTTGAGGTGCACAGATGAGATTAAAAGGCTCTGTGAATGTTCAATCTGATCTACCTCTAAGTTTTAATATATTTCGCTGAAACTTCTCCCACATCATTTCCTCCATAAAAGGAACCTTTCTAGAGGGTGAGAAACATACAAACATGTGAGACCACACATACTAGTTAAGAATTTTATTTTTTAAGCTTCACTTTGTGATTTTCTATATATATAAAAGAAAGTCGTGTTAGTTACACTATTTATAACTCAAGAACGGCAGTATCAATACGGCTAAAAATTGGTGGGTGGGTAGCTTAGAGCCAGGAGACGGACATAGACTATAATTTATGTGTGTCAGTTACATAAATAGAAAAAATGTCTTATTGACTAAGCATTTTTACTAAGCCTTTTTTGACACCTCCATGGCTGAGCGACATAAAGCACACGTTCTGGCAGCTTCCGGAGCGCAGTAAACAGGTTGTAAGTTAGCGGTGCGTTGAGTGTTATTTAACTTTTTTGTGATGTAAATTGTAAACAAACGTGTTACTTCCATTGAAATTTATATGTGATAAGCTGTCAGAAACGATTGCCACTTACCAGTTTTACGTCTCTGAGGCTGACAGGTGGAAAGCGCTTGGTGGGATAGCTCCTGGACTGCAGTTAGAGAGGTTGTTCTTCTTACTATTATATATACAAAAATTTGTTTGGATGGATTTATGTATGGAGCAGTCAGTTAATAAGCAGTCCGAAAAAAATATCTTTTTAACTAAGCCTTTTTTGAGCCTCTGTCGCCGCGGGACATAAAGCACATACTCTGACAGCTTCTGGAGAGCAATAAAATAGGTTGTGAGTTGCCTATGTATTAAGTGTTATTTGGGGTCTCAGTGGCCGAGCGGTCTAAGGCGTGTATAGCCGAAAACTGAGACGGTGGGTTCGACTCCCACCCTCGCTTCGGATGTATTTTTTTTCCTTTGTGATGTAACTCTTTCATACAATGTCTGTACAAGATATATGTAATAAAATTCATATGTAACAGAGGCAAAGCACTAGATTGTAGTCCTCATCAAAAACCTGGGCATATAGCTTCAAACAAACGAATGAAGTGTTATTTGACTTTTTTGTGATGTAAATCTATATATATACAAGTACCTGTCGATGAATCGAGCGGATTGATATCATTTCCAAATAATTTCTGTAATTTTGTCTCATCAAAAGATGAACTTATCAACAATGTATTCCCAAACATTATTTCTAACTACAAAAATAATGAATGGTTGAGTGAGCGAGCAATTTTAGCGGCTAAGAATAAAGATGTAGATAACCTGAACTACATAATTCAAAATAAGATCATTGGAACAATACATTCATTCTAATCTATTGACTGCGTCACAAATGAAAATGAAGCCACCAACTATCCTATTGAATTTTTTGAACGCCTTGGATGTCCCTGGATTACCATCGCACAATTTACGCCTAAAGGTTGCTCCGGATAATCATGCTTCAAAACATACACCAACTAAACTGCGTGGGCATGTGGACCTAGAGTAGAGTCACTCTCCATCGTAAGCACATGGTCACTGTGTTCGAATCCCGCAATGCCCATGGATGTCAATTTCATCTTTCTGTGCCTAAAACTGTCCTGTGTTTGTGCAGGAGCAAAGCGCATAGTACGCAGTCCTCATGTATGTCGAAGCTGCATGCTTCGGAATCAAATAAAACAACTGTGATCTCTGGTAACGCCGTGAGGAGTGCCCTGAAGATGACGATGAATTATAAGTTATCGCTGACGATACTTGTCAGCCACGAAAATCACTCAATGGACAATACAAGTTCTCTCCACCTAGACGTCACCAGTGAAGACCACAACGATCCGAGCGTATTGAATTTAATCAAAGACGTCATGTTACCAGAGCTTCTTGGTTTTTGTCTTAAGTTACACACACACAGGTCACTTGCCAATCCGTAGTCCCCCCCCGAGTGGGTGGGATTTCTGGTAGTGTTGGGGATCATACGTGGGTGTTCACCCCCCAGTCGCCAAAGTTCATGTAAGGGTCTACCACAATTCAGAAGATTGTTTGATTCGTGCCGCACTGTTATTATAATATTTCACTAATTGTTGTGTATCATATGAGCATGTGTCGGTTGGGCTTATGATTACCTGGGAAGTATTTTCATTAAAGGTTGGATCAGGCCCAACTGCCTTGGTGTCTGTTTTTGGTCCGTGTGATGTGTACTGAAATATGATACGATATCGCAGGATTGTGTCTGTGGATTGGGGTGGGGGCAGGTTTGGTGTGTTGGTTGCATTAGGATGTGTTGGATTTTTGGTGACTATGTTGTGGTAAGGGGATTAGATAGATGTGTTGAGACAGGGCGAGTATGGGTTTTAGGAGTATGGGTTTCACTTCGAATGGTTTTGTGAGTTAGATTGGTAGGGTTTGGGTTGTTAGGGAGCGGTTTTAGGAGAGGTATTGTTTGGTAGATGGGTAAAGTGGGGCAAGTTGTTTCAGGAGTTGATAGTGTTGGGGGAAGAAGGAGAGATTGAGAGAAGATGTATGGGAGTGTGAACAGTGAGGAGGGGGGGTATAGGATGGTGATTATGGTAGGACTCAAGTAATGTATGTAGGATGGCGTTAGAGGTAGAGGTGGCTTTTTTAGGGGGGGGGCGGGGAGGAGGGGGTTGAAGTGATTTGATGTTACGGGTAGGGTTTGTTTGACAAGGGGGTTGGTGTGAGGTTGGTGAGGACTATTAGGGAAGGAGATAGGTTGTATTTTGAGGTAGTTTGTTGTGTTGTGGGGATAGGGTAGTTGGGGGAGGGATAGTTTGCTGTTGTTTGGGTTGGGGGTTAGATTGTTGGGGGGGGTTGAGAGTGTGTAGGTGGGGTTTGTGGGGGTTTATTTTATAGGGGTTTGGTGGGTGGTTAGGATTGTGTAATATATTTCATGTAGGGAGGCGTTTGGGATATGGTGGGGGGGGTGGGGGGGGAGGGGGGGGCTCATTTTGGGTTCTTGGGGCGGAAATTAGTGGGTGGTTAAGGGGATTGGGTGATGGGGAGACATGTTGGGGCAGGGGGGTAGTGAGTGGTTGGTATTTGGTGTTGTTGAATATTGTTATGGGGGGGAAGGGTATTGTTTGTTTGGTGGGGAGGGTTTGTGTTAGTGTGTTTGTGGGTGTAGTTGGTTGTGAGAGTAGGATGTTGGTGGGGTTTTGGTTTGTTTGTGTGTTGTTTGGTGGGTGGGGTTGGTGTGTAGGGTTGTTTATTGGTGGGGGGGGGTGGTTGGGGGGGGGGTGGGGTTGGGGTTGTGTGTGTGGGGTGGGTTGGGTGTTGGGGGGGGGGGGGTTGGTGGGTTGTTTGGGGGGGTGGTTGTTTTGTGGGTGTGTTTGTTGTGTGGTGTTTTGGGTTGGGTGGGGGTGGGGTTGGGGGGGGTTGGTTGGGGGTTTGGTGTGGGGGTTGGGGGGTTTGTTGGTTGGTTGGGTGTTGTGGTTGTTGTGGGTGGGGGGGGGGGGGGGGTGGTGTGGGGGTGTGTTTTTGGTTTTTGGGTTGTTTTGTGTTTGGTTGGTGTTTGTTGGTGGTTTGTGGTTTTGGTTGTGGGTGGTGTGTTTGTTTTGTTGGGTTGGTGTTGTGGGTGTGGGTGGGGGGGGTTTGTGGGGGTGTTGGGTAGTGTTTTGGTTTTGTGTGGGGGGGTTGTTGGTGTTGTTGGGGGTGGGTTGTGTGGTGGGTGTGGTTGTTGGTGGTGTTTTGGGTTTGGGTTGGGGTGGGTTGTGTTGGTTTTGGTTGGGTGTTGTGGGGGTGGTGTTGGGGTTTTTGGAGTTTTGGGGTGGTTGGGTTGTTTGGGGGTGGGGTGTGGGGTGGGGGTGGGTTTTTGTGGGGTTGTTGTGGGTTGGGTTTTAGTGGGGTTGGGGGGTGTTGGTGTATTTTGTTTGTTGGGGGTGGTAGTGGTTTGGGGGGGGGTTTGTGGTTGGTGGGGGTTTGGTTGTGGGTGTTTGGTGGGTTGGTGGTGGGTGGTTTGGTTTTTGTGGGGTATGGATGGTTGGGGGGGTGAGGTTGTGGGGTTTTTGGTGTGGTGTGTTAGGGTGGGGGGTGATGGTTTTTTTTTGTATTGGGTTAGTTGGTTGTTTGGGGTAGGGGTGTTTTTGTTGGATGTTTGGGGGGGTTGTTGTTGGGGGGTTTGGGGGGGGGGGGGGGGGTGTGGTATGGGGTTGTGGGTTTGTTATGGGAGGGTGGGTTGAGGAAGGTTTTTTGTGGGGGTGGATGTGTGGTTTGTGGGGTTGATAATGATGTTGGTAATTGGGGGGTTTATGTGGGTTGTTGGAGGGTTGTTGTAGGGTGGGGTTGTGATTGGTTTGTAGGGGTGGGGGGGGGGTGGGGGTGGGGGTGGGTTTGTGGGGGTGGTTATATAAGGGTGATGGGGTTGGGGGTGGGGTGATTGTTGAGGATTAGTGTTTGGGGAGTGGGTTGGTTGGTTTGGTTTGTGGGGTGGGGTGGGGGGAGGTTGGGTGGGTAATGGTTGGTGTGGTTTTGTTGGGGGGTGGGGATATTTGTGTGTTGGGGTGGTTTTGGGTTGTTGGGATGGTGAGTATGAGGGTGGAGGTAAAGTTTTGGGAGAAGATAGATTAATGGATGGTGGGGGGGGGTGGGTTTTGTTGGGGTGGGGGTTGTATGGGGGGGTGTTGGATGAGGGGGTGGTGTTATTTTTGGTATGTTTGGTGGGGTTTGGTGTGATTGAAGAGTGGGATGAGTATGGTAGGGTGTGTGTGTGTGGGGTATGATATTTTTTTGATTTGTTATAGGATGGAGGGGGGGGTTGAGTGTGGAAATGGGGGGGGTGGTGGTAGTATTGAGTGAGGGGAAGAGGGTATGTGTTGGGGTGGTATGTGTGAGGGGGTATTATGGGGGTGTTTGTGGGTATGATATTTGTTTTTTTTGTATGAAGTTATGGGGGGTTGAAATGTTAAATAAGGGAAAAGAAGGGGGGGGGGAGAGTGTTTATAGAAAGGGGTTTATAAGAGGAGAGAAATAGGTGTAAAAAATTTTTGTTTAATAGGGGTGTTATGTGAAATTAGGGAATATAATTAAAGTTGGGGGTTTTTTGGAGAGAGAATGTTAAAGGAAATTGGTGTTGTTGGAGTGGTGGGAAAAAGAAAATAATGTGGAAAAAAAGATTTTTTTGGAAAGGTGTGGTTTTTGTTTGTGGGGGGGGGGGGGGGAATTCGACGGCTTGGTTAGTAACGGACATGCCTCACAATTTAACATGAAAATCCATCCCAAACAAATTTTTTTTGTTTTTTTTTGTTTTAAGAATAAAATATATTAAGTAAAGTAAAGAACAACCTCTCCTCTAACCTGGCTAGTCCCCCCCCCAGGAGCTTTAATCCCACCAAAGCGCTTTTTCCCCACCTGTCGAGCCCTCAGAGAAACGGTATAAACTGGGTAAGTGGCAATCGTTTCTGACAGCTTATCACATATAAATTTCAATGGAAGTAACACGTTTGTTTACAATTTACATCACAAAAAAGTTAAATAACACTCAACGCACCGCTAACTTACAACCTGTTTACTGCGCTCCGGAAGCTGCCAGAACGTGTGCTTTATGTCGCTCAGCCATGGAGGTGTCAAAAAAGGCTTAGTAAAAATGCTTAGTCAATAAGACATTTTTTCTATTTATGTAACTGACACACATAAATTATAGCCTATGTCCGTCTCCTGGCTCTAAGCTACCCACCCACCAATTTTTAGCCGTATTGATACTGCCGTTCTTGAGTTATAAATAGTGTAACTAACACGACTTTCTTTTATATATATAGAAAATCACAAAGTGAAGCTTAAAAAATAAAATTCTTAACTAGTATGTGTGGTCTCACATGTTTGTATGTTTCTCACCCTCTAGAAAGGTTCCTTTTATGGAGGAAATGATGTGGGAGAAGTTTCAGCGAAATATATTAAAACTTAGAGGTAGATCAGATTGAACATTCACAGAGCCTTTTAATCTCATCTGTGCACCTCAACCACTTGCATTACAAATTGAGACTCATATGTCTTACTCAGTCTCTGAACTTGTTAGTAAGCAACATACCATATTCTCAGCATAATTACTTGTGGCTTCAATTTTTTAATCTGGGAAGAAAATGGTACATCTTAATTAAACTCATCGAGTTCAAGGAAACTATCTGAAATTTTCATTTCTTTAGTCAATTCAAATTGCTATCTTTTTATAATGAAATCCAAAAGCACTTTTTTCCAATGAAAGGTTTTCCCAATATTTTTTGAAGTCCCACATTTTGGAATAATACTGTCAGTTTTTGCCAAAAACGAAATTTCTCAAAATTAAAAAGAAATGTGTGACAGTATTTCATTAGTTTTCAATCTGAAGTTAAGCTATTTTTTACCAAAACATATCTTTAGTTTAATAAATAAAAATAACTTTAATAAATAAAATAATCTCAACTTTAATTTATAAAATAATCTAAACTTTAATGAATAAAATAATAATATAACAGAGAGAGAGAGAGAAAAAGCAATAATTATTTGTTAACAAATGACTATCAGCTGTTAAAATTAAAATATGTTGTTAATTTTGGTTCCACTTACCGAAAGATTGTTGGCACTGGAACAAGCTTTTGTTTCGAGACCTCCTGCTTGACATCATCTAAGAAGATCACTTTATTGATCCTCTTAGTGTCATCCGCATGATTGTGTCCGACGCTCTGCAGGACATTCTGCCTGTCGCGCGACAAAACCAATTTTCCAGCGCAAACTTCGGATTTCCTGCGGACACAAAACCATGTGCTTTTGCCTTCTACGTTGGTTCTCTGAAAATTATATAAGAAATCTCGGTGACGAACCATTTCACCCCCACGTTTTGATTTGGAAAATATCAACTGTTGTGCCATTTTAATCGTTGAAATAATATAACGAATGCGTAGGAAAAAAATCAGATGCAACCTAGGGAAGCCTAAGTGAAAGGTCGAAGGTCGAAGGTCGAAGGTGGCCGGCCATGAGGTTACCCCATGAAAAGTAACCCTTTTACTAAAAATTTCAAACACCGCCAACTATATATTATAATTCGCCAATTCTCCAATTTTTCCTACGACGGTAGTCAAAGAGCAGATCTCCTACCCCACTATCTCCCCCGTCAGCAAGCCCCGCCTCTAGCCACGCCTACAACTTGTGGGAAAACGACCTTGCCCATGTCAAGCACAATGAAAGAGAAAGGACTTATAATACATGAGTTTTCATAACTAGATAAATATGAAACACCACATACTATATTTTCAATGAAATCCATCGTAGAAAGATGAATACGAAAATTGCTTTTAAAAACTCTGTCCTTCATCCTGCTTACAACTTCTTCATAATATAGCTCCATACGCGGAATTTTATATTTCACTTTCGCAGATAGCAAAATTTCGTCTTCAGAAGACGAAGATGAGGATTCAGTTCTGAATCAGAATCAATATCAGAATCTGATTCAGAACTGCTTAAAAGAAAATTTACCAGAAACTCTGCTTCATCCATGGCGCTAAGAAAATAAAACGGCGCTCGAGGCTCGACCGGTCGCGGTGGTGTTTATAAACTCCTTGCGTTCCCGGGATGCCCGTGACGTCACAGCCACGACCGGTCACGCCTGCTTCGACAGAGGCTGGGTAGTTTCTAAACGCGAACCAAATATCCTAAAAAAATAAACAAACCCCTTACGTCAGAGGAATTGACGTCACAGGCTCGAATTCAGTTTCCGGTTTAGCGCGAAACTCCATTGTAAAGACTGATGTTTAGTGCTCAGGTGATATTTTTTAATGCATTAAATGAAAGCGATAAGTTTCGCTATTTGCAGAAGTTGTCTCTCAACGACTGTGACCTTCCTGATCCTTTAGATAGAGATATAAGAAAACGATTTTTCCTTAGTCAGTCATTGCCGGCGATCTCAATGATCGACATACACTGCTCGACATTGAAAATGCAACACCAAGAAGAAGTGGTCAGAAATTCATGCAAATTTTACCGTAGACGCACGTCACTAAGTTATGCAAATGATATGAAATGCGCAGCTCTCCGACGCACGTAAAGTAAGATATAAGAGAATGAAGTTGAAAAGTGGGCTATGTTCATGTTGGTTTTTCTGCCAGACCAATTATCGGAGAAATTTGGTTTTTGTCTCGAAGGATACGTGTGATAGGAGGAAATGCCACGCCATCCTCAACGAAGACGCTTCCAGCATATAAACGACTTTACAAGGGGTATGGTGATCGGACTGAGAAGGGGAGGTTGCTCCATACGTCAAATTGCAGCTGATACCCACATGGATGCCAAGCACTGTGCATCGGCTGTGCCGGAGATGGTTGGAAAGAGGAAATGTAGCCACATTGAGGGGTGCAGGTGCAGCCAGAGTGACGTCAGACCGCTTGGATCGACGGATTCACCGACAAGCTGTGGCGGACCCGCAAGTCACTTGTACGTCGATTCTGCAGCACGTGCAAGGTACCCTGGATGTTCCTGTGTCGACCAGAACCATTTCCGTCGACTGCTTGCACGTGGCCTGCATTCACGGCGCCCGCTCTGCCATTGACCTCACAGCACAGACTCCAACGTTTGGAATGGTGCCGGACCAGAGCGACGTGGATGGCAGAATGGCAAACCGTAGTGTTCTCAGATGAATCCCGCTTCTGTTTGTCCAGCGATAGTCATCGCATACGTGTGTGGCGTCGACGTGGAGAAAGATCGAATCCGGCAGTAACTGTGGAACGCCCCACAGCGCGACAACGTGGCATAATGGTTTGGGGCGCTATTGCATACAATTCCGTATCACCTCTAGTTCGTATTCGGGGCCACTATGACGGCCCAACGATATGTAGATAATGTACTGCGGCCGGTGGCAATCCCCTACCTTCAGGGTCTGCCAAATGCAATTTTTCAACAGGATAACGCCCGGCCTCACAGTGCTCGAATCAGCCAACATGCTCTACGAGGTGTACAGATGCTTTCCTGGCCACCATACTCTCCTGACTTGTCACCAATCGAACATGTGTGGGACGTGATTGGACGCCGTTTGCAGAACCTGTCACTGCCTCGTTCAGAGGACGAACTGTGGCAAATGGTTGAAAGGGAATGGAGTGCCATCCCTCAGGACACCATCCGCAGGCTTATTGACTCCATGCCTAGACGTGTTTCTTCGTGCATCGCTGTCCGCGGTGGTCCTACTTCTTACTGAGCCGACGCCGTCCTCGCTCTAAATTTTGCTTATTTATTTTGAAATAAATATCACTTATTGTTCCATGCTGTCTCTGTCTTCCCAGCAAGCAAAATTTCTTGCATCAACCTTGACAGATCTTGACATTGAACTGACAGCGTCAATATTGCACAATTTTGTACTGCATATAGATTGCATACAGATTTAAAAATCAATAATGCTATAACAACACGTGTGTAATATTACATACATCTTAACATATCAACACTGAAACGTGCTGTAAAATCAACATTGCACACATGTTGTCAGCATCAGGATTTTATAGAATTTGTTGAACTGGAGCACTGATTTCACGCTGCCGCCAGCAGCAATTTATTGATGCTTCAAAGGCAGAGCCCACCCTGACATTCGACTGACATAATAAGGCTGCATTCACCTTGACAGTCAACATTGGGGCAAGGAGAGTAACATAACATTCGCGCACAATAGGAGAGAAGCGCATGCGCGGATTTTACACCCGGCATTCCGATTTTTTCCTTCAATGCGAAGCGAGCGCTGCACGTGGGGACGTGGATACAATTTAGGCTTCGTTAAAATTCGGTTGCTTCATTGTTGTGTGCAATATTATTGCTTTTTATTTGTGATCCTATTACTGCATTTATTCAATGACGCGGCAATACAATCCATATCGCGATCGATTAGCGATCAATTGCAGAAATGGGTGACAATAAAGATTTTTGTTTCTAAACGTGGCTGACAACAAGGGATTACACGCAAAGATTTTATCATAATTACTCTTCAAGCTCACGAGTAAGCAAAATTTTATTCATTAACTATTGATGTTATTCTTTAAGATAAATTGATTTTTTGTCTAAACAGTATTTTTAAAGCTGACATCAATCTATAGAATGTAACTTGAATTTTATGTTGATTATCTCGGTGCAATTAATGCTCCTCAATTAATTCTAATTAGGCATTTTATGTCTTTGTAGTAAATAAAAGAATCATAAATTTAAGAATAAATCAATATACAGGGTGTCCACTCCTATCGTGGACCAATAGCTAATTTCTAAACCGTTAGAGATAAGCATATAGTTCATTTAGGAAAAAATCTCCAATTTACGAAAGGAATTTTGGGGCGATTCAATGTTTTTCAAAAAATCAAATTTTGAAAGAGTTAGGAAATTTAAATTTTTATACAGCCCCCCAGTCCTATCAATCATATTTAGTAAAACATTCTTGACACTGTAACGTTTAAAACTAAAAAAAATCACTGTTCTACCACAAAAATTGACCGAGTTATGATGTTTTGAAAAATCAAGATTTTGAAGGATTTCGCATACGGTCCCGTAAGCGATCTCTCGATGACGTCATGAAATAATGCAAAATCTTGATTTTTCAAAACGTCATAACTCGGTCAATTTTTGTGGTAGAACAGTGATTTTTTTTTTAGTTTTAAACGTTACAGTGTCAAGAATGTTTTACTAAATATGATTGATAGGACTGGGGGGCTGTATAAAAATTTAAATTTCCTAACTCTTTCAAAATTTGATTTTTTGTAAAACATTGAATAGACCCAAAATTCCTTTCGTAAATTGAGGATTTTTTCCTAAATGAACTATATGCTTATCTCTAACGGTTTAGAAATTAGCTATTGGTCCACGATAGGAGTGGACACCCTGTATAAGAAGTCTATGAATTTTAAGATGTTTAGTTAATCCAAAATCAATGAAGTAATTCTCATTATACTCAATTAAATTGTAAATTGTACAAAAAAATTACTTTATGTGACTCTCCATGTCAGCTTTAGAAACGTCCTTAAGCTAAAAAAAATAATAATTCATCTTGAAGAATAAAAGGAATAGTTAAAGAATGGAATTTACTTCCTGAATTTGAAGTGAAAATAACAAAGAAATAATAAGAATAAATAAAAAAGAAACACCCTGCAAACGTACTGATTTTGCACTGCACAACAATACGTGTGCAGGGTGACAAAAGCTGCATACAGACTAATTTCACACTGTCATATCAGTGTATCCTGCCATTTCAATGTTAAGATAATGTGTATGCAGGATTACAATAGCAACCACTTCTTGCATGCAGATTGATTTCACACTGCTATGGCAGCAATTTGATGCTCCAAAGGCAGAGCCCACCCTGCCATTCGACTGACATAAGGCTGCATACACCTTGACAGTCAACATTGGGGCAAGGCGCTGACAGCTCTTAGAGAGTAACATAACATTATTCAGGCAGTATTTAGGCAAGATTAGATTGGCTGACGCGTTAACCTGTATGCAATCCTGAGGCAAGATATTTTGCTTGCTGGGTTCTTACCAAATTTCATCAATTTCTGACCACTCCTTCTTGGTGTTGCATTTTCAATGTCAAGCAGTGTATACACTGCTCGATGTTCGATTGGTGACAAGTCAGGAGAGTATGGTGGCCAGGCATGCATCTGTACACCTCGTTGAGCATGTTGGCTGATTCGAGCACTGTGAGGCCGGGGGTTATCCTGTTGAAAAATTGCATTTGGCAGACCCTGAAGGTAGGGGATTGCCACCGGCCGCAGTACATTATCTACATATCGTTGGGCCGTCATAGTGCCCCGAATACGAACTAGAGGTGATACGGAATTGTATGCAATAGCGCCCCAAACCATTATGCCACGTTGTCGTGCTGTGGGGCGTTCCACAGTTACTGCCGGATTCGATCTTTCTCCACGTCGACGCCACACACGTATGCGATGACTATCGCTGGACAAACAGAAGCGGGATTCATCTGAGAACACTACGGTTTGCCATTCTGCCATCCACGTCGCTCTGGTCCGGCACCATTGCAAACGTTGGAGTCTGTGCTGTGAGGTCAATGGCAGTCTTCTTAGCGGGCGCCGTGATTGCAGGCCACGTGCAACCAGTCGACGTGAAATGGTTCTGGTCGACACAGGAACATCCAGGGTACCTTGCACGTGCTGCAGAATCGACGTACAAGTGACTTGCGGGTCCGCCACAGCTTGTCGGTGAATCCGTCGATCCGACGGTCTGACGTCACTCTGGCTGCACCTGCACCCGTCAATGTGGCTACATTTCCTCTTTCCAACCATCTCCGACACAGCCGATGCACAGTGCTTGCATCCATGTGGGTATCAACTGCAATTTGACGTATGGACCAACCTCTCCTTCTCAGTCCGATCACCATACCCCTTGTAAAGTCGTCTATATGCTGGAAATGTCTTCGTTGAGGACGGCTGGCATTTCCTCCTATCACACGTATCCTTCGAGACAAAAACTAAATTTCTCCGAAAATTAGTCTGGCAGAAAAACCAACATGAACATAGCCCACTTTTCAACTTCATTCTCTTATATCTTACTTCACGTGCGTCGGAGAGCTGCGCATTTCATATCATTTGCATAACTCAGTGACGTGCGTCTACGGTAAAATTTGCATGAATTTCTGACGACTCCTTCTTGGTGTTGCATTTTCAATGTCGAGCAGTGTATATGAATATCTAGTGAAAAAAAAATGTTTAAGCAAAGGCTGCATTTAAAAGCCATACAGATCTACCGTGCTATAGGTACGTTATAGATTTCCTGCTCATTTATGCTTTAATCCGTTGTTTATTATTTTATATTTCAAGCACAAATGTATTTGATTATTTCGTAGGTACGTCGTGGCTGATAAGATTAAAAATCTAGGTACATCGGAATGAAATCTGCATAATACGCTGCTATTCGTAGGATTTCAACCTTTACGCCTCAATGCATTGGCCCATTGTGCTCGACGAACAAGACCCCTTGGAAACTTGAATATCCTTATTTCTGACAGCAAATTTGTGCCTTTCGTCATGCTGCACTCGAAAGCAGCCCTACAAGCAAAATTTCTTGCATCAGCCTTGACAGATCTTGATAATGTACTGATGGCGTTAGTATTAAATTTAAATTACTGCATACAGACTATAAAGATTAAAAAGTATATATTGCAAAAACAGCACGTGTGCAAGATTATATTCATCTTTCAATGTCCATACTGATTTCCTCCTGCAATATTAAGATTGCATACATGTTATCAGCGTCAGGATTCAAAAGGAGCAGTTAAGAAACACTGGTTTCATGCTGTTGCCGTCAGGGTCATTAGCAAACAAAGACCCACGCTCCCGACCCACCTGGATCTTTGTTGAAAGTTACGCATGCGCGGACTTTTATTCCCAGCATTCCTAGTTTCTTGTATCGTGGGTTTTTTTCTTCGGCGTTATCAAGAACATGAGAGCGAGTCAGCTTGCACGTGGTAGGATACGCAGTTTGGCTTCGTTAAAAATCTGTTTGCTGAAGCGTGGAATATGATTGTGTTAGAAATTATTTGAATCATTCTTAACCAGTGGCGGATCCACAGGGGGGGGGGCGATCGCCCCCCCCCAGAGACTTTTTTTTTAAGGGATGCATATTTAAATATTTTTCGTTCAAACACTTCCTGAGAAATTAGAAATTATAATATTTCTTCATATTCAAAATTTGTATGATCTCTTTCTATGAACACATTCAAATTTATGTATTAATGCTCGAAATTTAAATGAAAAATGCTAGAAATTGGAAGCTTATTCCCTTCTCCAAAGCTTGCTTTATAATGTTCAGAGGTGTTTTCATTCCTGTATGCTTGTAACAGCGGCTGCAGTGGCGTACATAGCGCCCCCGCGGCGCGGGGGAGCGGGGCGCCAGAGGTATGGGGGCGCACTCTGAAAAAATAACACAAAACTTTTTTTTTCCGTATTCAATGTCACTTCCAGGTGTTCCGAATGAAATCTGCATCGATACGTCACATATGATGCACAACGTAATGATTTCACCACCCTCCCTCCCTGCCTTCGCCTGCATAACATATGCCCCCTATCCACCTCTAATTGAGCTCCTATGATCAAGGGCGCATGAACTCAGTTTTTGGGAGGGGGGAAATTCAATTCAACAAATGAAACTAGAATTTTACCAAATAATAAAATAAGATTATGCACAGTAGTTATACAAGGCTGTAAGATGGCGGCCTGGCTTAAGGGTGGCAACTTACTTGCTTAATGCACTAATGCCTCAATCTGCTGAGAAGAGACAGTATTAGTGTTTACACGAAACTGAATAGATATTAGGCTTTATTTTTAAAAATGCTTCCTTCCTATTCAGTCTCGAAATTTGCCAGATAATCTGAAAAAAAAATTCCAGATAAAGAACCTTGTTGAAAAGTCACAATAACTGATTTATGCCATTTTGGATTAAAAAGGGGGACGATAACTGTGCTATTATAGCAAACTTGCTATTGCCGCCACCATTCCAGTTTAAAAGATTCTAACATGAATACTGATACTGTAAATGATTTTCATGCCGCAAATAATGAAATCGCCTTCAGTTTCAATTCGAATAAGTCTAATTTATTAGATTCTAGCATAAATGCTGATATTTGTTTACATTCTGAAAATGATTTTGAAAACGCTAATGATGAATCCGCTACCAAAATTTTTTCTTAAAATTTGGTACTTACAATTAAAGTTATTTTTCCGAGTTTAAAAACATGCATAATTTCTGAATATATGTGCTTAATTAAATGCTTCAGAAATGGGTTTTTATTCTTTCTGCAAGCTTCGACATTATTCTTACCTAAAAATATAAGTAACAAGAAGATTCAGAGAAATGCACCATAAAACCATATCATATTAGGTTCTGATAATATTCCACATTGCAACGAAATAATATTTCTTTTTAATTCCATGATAGAAACGGGAAAAAAGTTTAAAAAAAAAAAGGATGATGGAATCTTCCCATCGAAACAGCTTCCATGCGTCCGGCACGTTTGAGCGTCTGAGAGAAAGGATACAGCCATACACGGCTCGTATATGTGTGTGGGGGGGGGGGGGGAATGCAAGACAGGCGACTTCCCACTCCTTTTCAAGGGGAATTGGACTTTTGCAAATTTTCAAAATTATATCTATCGAATCAAAAATGCTGGTACTGATCGATTCATGCGTTCAAAGAAAGAATGGCCTTTATAAAGCGTGCTTATTTTATTAATTTTTTCATGTTATCTCCCCCCCCCCTCCGTGCGTTTTCTGACCTCCTACTTTTTATTGCACCAACCGCCCACGGATAAAATCGCCGCCCCCCCCCCCCCAAATCGAGCCTCTGGATCCGCCACTGTTCTTAACTGCCTTTATTTAACAAGTGATGCTATACACAATAAATATCGCGATCAATGGCAGAATTGGGCAAAAATAAAGTTTTTCGTTCTTAAACAAAGCAGACAAGGGATTATACGCAGTCACGGTTTTACCATAAAATGACTTCAAGCTCGCTAGTAAGTTTAATTTTATTCAATAACTATTTATGTTATTCTTAAAAATAAATTAGTTTTTTGTCTAAGTGTATTTTTTAAGCTGACATCCACTCAGAAATGGACTTAGATTTTTTGTTTATTATCTGCGATATTTATTAATATTTCTCCATAATTTTAACCAGGCATTTTATGTATTAATAATTCGAAAAGAAGCATACATTTTTAAATAAATAAAATATTGCATTGTATTTTTAATAGTGCGACTCATTCTGTTAAGCAAAAAAATAATAATAATAATAATAATAATAATAAAATAAATAAATAATAAAAAATCTAACTATGTTTTTGCCACTATATAAGAAGTCTATGAATTTTAATATGTAAAGTTTAATCTAAAATCAATGAAGTAATTTTCATTATCCGCAATTAAATTGCAAATCGAACGAAAGCAAATATCTCTATGTGACTTTCCAATCATGTGTCAGCTTAAAAATTTGAAGCGAAAATAACACACACCCAAAAACAAAAGAAAGAAAGAAAGACCTTGCAAGAAATTGCACCTTGCATACAGACTAATTTCACACTGTTTTATCAATGTATCCTGCCATTTTAATGTCAAGATAATATGTATGCAGGATTACAATAGCTACCACTTCTTGCATGCAGATTGATTTCACACTGTAATGCCAGCGTTTTGATGCTTCAAAGGCAGAGCCCACCCCGTAACTCGACTGATATTAAGGCTGCATACACCTTGACAGTCAACATTGGGGCAAGTCGCTGACAGCTCTTAGAGAGTAACATAACATTATCCAGGCAGCATTTAGGCAAGGTGATATTTGCCGACGCGTTAACCTTTATGCAATCCTGAGGCAAGATATTTTGCTTGCTGGGGAACAACATCCACTCTTCTTACGAAAATTTAGAGCCATTAAAATTCTTGATAAATCAAAAAACTTTAATGAAATAGCAGATCAACAAAGCAATCTCCCGTAGCTAGCAATAGAAAGAAGACTTCCGTCGGAAATCACTCTCGAACCTAAACAGCCCTGCCACCTACTGGAGAAAAGAGTAAGAATGACCTGGAATTTGGTGAATAATACCAAGGACCGAATTCAAATGAAACGCCATTGCAATCGGAGACCAAAATTGCAATCGCTACTGGAAGTCGAATTACGATAGAATCACATCTCGTAGCGATTGTAACGTTTCACTTGAATCCAAATTTTGGAATTTGCGATTGCATTAGTGAGTTGCGATCGTCCGTGTTTCACTTGAATCCCGTACTAGAGCTCATTACTAGGTTTTCACTTAGTATTATAGCTCAATGGCTACCGTTTCGCTGATTGATGGGAGGTCGCGGGCAGTGACTGACTTCCAAAAACAATCCTTAGTCGGAAAAATTTTATTAATTGCGACTCGGCAAATTTAAAAACAAATTGCAATTAATCAGTAAGTTACCACCCCGAAGCAAGAGCTAAGGCAGAACTATATACAATGCACCGCCAGCTCGGTCATGTCATCCAGAGACTGCAGTTTCGACTTCATTAGAACTTATCAGTCTGGACTAGACCGTAACCCTCCTAGAAGCAGAAAACATCCTGTAGAAGTGATTTATATTTTGCTGCGAGCTCTCGTTGGTGTGCTAGTTTTGATTTAGCTACCAATTCGTTTGACACTCTTAGCTTGTATAAGTTGTTTTTTGCCTCCATCTCGTTAAATGTCGAAATACAGACTGATGAGTCCTAATGCGGACGAAGCTGGAGTCTCTCGATGACATAACCGAGCTGGCGGTGCCTTGGTATAATATAACAACTTCAATATTCTTCTGTTTCTTTTTAAATATTTTTAATGATGCCAAATGTTCCCTTCTTATTAGATGTTGTGCATGTATGACATGTGAGCTTGCTCGTATTTTATCATCTAATAAAATTGGAGTTTCATTCTTAAATCGGGAATTTTCCCCTTCCCAACAATTTTAGGTCAGAGCGCCCATACCTCTCCACATAATTTCACAGAAATTCAGAAACCAATAATGCAATTCGAACCAAATATGTTATTTTGAGCTTTAAGGATTGTTTCATTTCTCACGCTAACTTTTATTCTTACGAGGTGTTTTTTTTTTTTTTTTTTTTAATAATATTTTTCTACTAATAATTCAGTATTATTTTTTTTTTTTTAATCGGTTAAAATGTTGCTCTTCTGGTGCTGAGCCCGTTTCAAGAGCCACTCCTGTCAGCCCCTAGGTACGCCACGGCACCGGCTTACACACACGCAAAAGCCTATTGCTATTTGTAATTGCGAAAAACATAATTAAAATCAAGAAGTTAAAATTCAAATTTTCTTCTTTTTTTCTGAACAATGACAAATTGTTATCTATTTTTATTTTCGAACTCAGTTGTCGTTAGTCCCATTTTCAGGTTGGACTTGAAGTCTTCCACAGGGTGCATACCGGTACTCTAACTACTAGGAAGACCACCGGCCCCTACTCCTTCTGGTGGTGGCGCCCATATCCTGTACGTGCACACACAAACGCGACCGCCAACACACACACACAATCGAGTGAATTGCAATGGAACAAAATTGTAATTGCGATTAGAAGTCGTATTCAAGTTAAACACTTTCAGGCAATCGCAAGTGAGAACTTGAGGTAGGAAATACTGGTCGATGTTAATCACATGCACTTGAAGCGACCAACTGATATCAAACAATGCACATTTTAGATTTGAACATTGAGCTCTAATACTAAGAGGAGAATGAACTCGGCAGTCCGTTTTTTGCCCAAGTGAGTATAGCAAAAGGATTGCTCTTCCGGCCACCTTGTCTAGAGGTCAGAGGAGTCTGGCCAGATGCGGAAAAATCAGGTTTGAATTCCGGCTCGGGCATGGATGCACTTTCTCTCTCCTCTCCTTGTCCTTTCTCTGTGTGAATGAGTGTGTTGTGAATGGCTGCTTGCCCTATAAATGGGTCTTATGGCATGGGTGTGAAGCTAAATCGGACTTCCACCATATTGGTGCTTGTAAAAACGGCAGCCGTACCTATTTAGCCTTAAATCGGGTAGATGTATCTACTCGGGCTCGGGTACCAAAGTGGTTTCAGAAATAGAAACAAGATTACTCTTTTCGCATTTAAACTCAAGTTTTAGTCTATACTATAAAGCTTTATGCTATGCATTTATCCAGTCTATGATCTGCTCAGTTAGGGATCAACAGGTCAGTTAGAGTCAGTCGCATTGTCTATCTGTTAGTGTTTGTAATATTTTGCCATATTTGAACACTCAAACATCTGTCCGAGGAAGGTTTCTCGGGTGACTTTTCATCCTGAAGCTCACGCTTCCTTGCATTGAAATAGGGTTTCTTGTAATCTCGAAACATGTGTCTGCAGCCATTTGCTGTATTTGTGCCGTTAAACACTGGATTACTATAATTTGTAAAATGTATTGTTGCACGAGAAGTTGAAAATGTATGACTACAGATAGGTACGCTTAGCAAATACAATTGACTCACTCTAAAACTCAATATTATACAACTAAAATTTCGCAAACTTTTTTTATTTCAATACACCTCAATAAAGAAATAGCAAAAAAAAGTGAAATATTGTATAACATAAAAACCCGAAAAAGGTACCAGATATTTTTCATTAAAATTATCCAACTAAAAATACAAAAATTCCTAAACATGAGTAAAAATATGTTTAAAACATGCAAAATGCTTGTATATATCAAATGATAAATTATTATTATTCTACAGTGATTATAATTTTATTGAAGCGTACCTAAAGTTAGAAAAAACTTATTTTCTGGAAAACGAGAAAACGTGTAATATGCAACTTTTTGAAGGTATAAAACGTCCTGGTTCCCTCAACAGTTTAAAACTTTAAGGTGGAGTTTGTGGAAGTTTCACTAGGAATTTAAAATTTATGGGCTGCTCCTTTTTTTAAGCTTATCATGATCACGGCACTTCGACACAAAAACGTCTTACTCAAACACAGATAAAAATCCCCTGTGTCCCTTAATTGTACAGGTGATTTAGTTTTTGTAGGGAAGTATCAGCTGAAACTTATTTTGTGGGACAAATGCTTATAGACACAATTTGGTCTCTTGTTTCTCGAAAAATCCTTAAAAATGCAAAAAAATTTTAAGTGACCTAATACTGTTATTGATATAGTGTAAACACAAACATTCACAGAAAACCAGGTGGGCCGACTTCAGGTGATCAAGTATTCTCTCAAAGTATTTTACTGCAGTGCAAAGCAGTCCCACACATTACGCAAGAAGATAAAAAGGGGCTAAATTAAAGGAGAAAATCTTAATTGTCTTCGTTTTTCTTAAATTTATAGGCTAAGAACTTTATCCAGTTCAGTTGTTAGGGGGCCCCTAAAAAATCGTTGGCAATAGGGCGTAGCGTAGTCTACCCGTGTGGTAATCACGTACTGATGGAGTCTGAAAAAAAAAACTTCTGTTTACTGTCCAACCTCCGAAAGGCGGGCCTAGCACCGTTGAACGGTTCTATTTCAAAAAGGGGAGACAGCTTGATAAAAAAAATGAACGACGGTAACATTTCTGCTCAGTCCAATATAATTTTGATAAATAAGGGGAATAAATTAAAAAAGAAAAACACAACAACACAAAATAACGTGTCAAACACACGAATCCAATGAAAAACAAAACGAAACAAAATCTCCTCACCATTCTTTATCTCTCATATCACCATCACTCCTATTTTGACAAAATCAGTAGAGACCTGACGCATGCACAAATGCGTCTGAGGTCGCCAGAAAAAAAGATCAAGCAGCAAATCTTGATTGACTGTATCTGTGCCATGATGAGTTTCCAAATGCTAACAAAGCGCGCTGTCTTTTTGGACATAACTCGTGCTGGACCCTTATAGGTTTCTGCCAAATTTTTTATTTTAAATGTATATTCTTTCTCATATTTTATCTTAATAGTGTAAAAGTTTCCTTATCTCCTCGATTAGATTTACGTTTATTTAAATTATATTAAAAGAAGTTCTTGGGGTAAATTATTTTTTAACTCCAGGCCCCCTTCAGACTCGCGGCTTTGGCCAACAGTTGTTTTTTCTATAGCCCCTGACCTTCGGCCAGTGCCAGTAGCGCATATAGGTTAAAATTTTGGAGGGGGCCCAATGTAACCAGGCTTAGTCCCCCCCCCTGCACCACTTTTTAAAAATACTTTTTGCAATCTGAAGTTATTGAATGGCTGTAGTGCCATATCTTCAATTTTTCCGAGAGGATAAAGGGAGGTTTTAATTCCTTCTGGAACTTTTTATAAATTGAAGTTAATTTTAGGCCGTTTTGATGAAGTTAGGGGGTTGGGGTTCTCCCGGAAACTTTCGGAAACTAAAGATGTAAATACTCAATTTTAAACTATCTTTAGTGAAGTAGAGGTAGTGAGGAGGATTCGAAAAATTTCTCCGGAAACTTTCCGACACCTAATTTTCACTTTAGGTCTTGTTTCGTAATGATGGAGCAGAAGGCGTTGTCTCCCGAAATTTTAAATTGAAGTCAACTTTAGGCTATATCAGGAAAGGGAGTGTTCGGAGCCTGGAGACCCACCCCTCAAAGGTATATAGGAAATTTCATTTTTAAAAACCTAAATTCAGGTTATCTTTGGAAGACGTACAATGAGGGTTATCCCTTCAAAAATTTTAAAAATTCGAAAAATAGAGGAGCAATTTCAGACTGTCTTTAGTAGCAGAGTTAGAAAAAGGGTAATGGTTTGACAACCTTTCCTAAAAAAATGTTTGGGAATTAATGTTCTAAAAACGTCTTCACGGCGCTCTTGTCTTAATTGCTGTTAAGAAAAGATTCGCGAGCTGCCTAGCAGAAATTTTATCATATTGAAGTTAAAAAAAAAAACCGCAGTTATATGTTATAAGTCGTTGGAAAGAGATGAAAGGGTATGGCACTCTCTCGGAATATCTTGGAAATTAAAGGCCTAAAAACGAATTCTTAGTCTATATTTGGTAATGTTAGGGGAAGAAAAAGGTTTGAAGGCTCTCCCGGAAATTTTTACGTACTGAGGTTCTGAAATGCCATTTCAAACTATCTTAGATGATGTTAGAGAAAATGATGAGAAATTCGGGAGCTCTCTTCAATTTCTAAAAACACATTAGCGTTAGAAACAAGTGACGAGAAAGGAAAGATCTCTCCGGAACTTGTTTAATTTTAAATCCTTAAAATGCCATTTTAGGCTATTGACCAAATTATTGCATAAAGGTGGGTAAGGAGCTCTCCTCTAAAATGTTTGGAAAATGAATTTGCAAAATGCAATTTTTAGTTATCTTTGATGAAATTGGGGTGGGGGGGGGGGGATCAGATGCTCTGACTTGGAAATTTTCCATGACTGAAGGTCTAAAGAAGTGGTATTTTAAGATCTCTTGGGTCTCATCAAAGGAGACATGATCCCCATTTGCTTCCATACTTCGAGCCTCACTTGAATTTGTTGTCTCTGAAGTTTTCACCCTGGGCTCGAAATGCTGCCATAAATATTAGGGTATGTCATAGAAATAAAAGTTTTTTTTTTCGACTTGGTACACGCACTTTCCTATGTATTCACTCTTTGAGTTGATTGGTACAAAAAAAAGTTTTTGGAAAAAAAATTTAGCTACCGGGAAAACGCAATTTACATAAAACTCCGGTGTTTTTTTCAAAAAGTTCACTACTTTCAGGTTGAATACGCAAATTAGCTGCGGGAATTTTTTAAAAGATTGTTCTGCTAACTCAAATGCATGTTTTTAACTCTAATGAATGAATTTTTCTGATAGAAAATATAATTAAATATACATTTCGTCTCCTTTTGCTTTTAAAAAGAGCAGAAACTATCGGTGTAATCGTTCCTAATGAAACGGGTTACGCTTCTAGTCAATGGAGTCCCTTCACGCAACGTCACAGGTCGCGTTAGGTCACGTGTCAACTAGGAAGCCGATGTAAGCAACGGGGATGAAGCGTTGAAAGCATTACTGAAGAACCGTTCTTTTTCTTAACAAAATGTGTTGCTTGTGGATGCACTAAGGTTGCAACTGAAGTCA